>JAQIVZ010001742.1:0-28043 GCA_034700945.1 Arrhopalites spinosus
TAGTCCACGGTGGCTACCCGCCAGAGCCTAGGCCAGTAAAGGACCAGCCCCGCTCTGGACCAGCCCCACTCTGGGCTGCGACATATATATTATCATCTTTTAACTATACGTGAAGAACTTGTAGTCTTTTGTCCTATCGTAAAAGTCTTTTGGTCAAGAGTGGAGAGTTGTAGTAAAACATTTTTTGCAAAAAAAATTTTTCCGGCAATATTGTTTTGTGTATACTACTGACTGATATACAAAATTCCTTAGTTTTACCAGGACAAGAAAATCGTTTTCTTGCTCGACTTTTATTAATATTACAATTTTACCAAAAAACCAGTTCATTGAGCTCGAAAATTGACGAAAAACTGGTGCGGTTCCTTAAAATTGTATAAACAAGTTAAATTATGAGGATTTCTTACAGTGGCTTACGTACATACATAAAATTTAGTATAGAAGAGAGAGAATGAAAAAGAGTAAAAGTTAATGACTTTCACTGTACGGAAACAATTATGATCATCGTATATTGTAGATAATTAATTGAATCCAATTTCAGACTTGACCTTTGAATTCCTTTGTACGACAAGGATTGATTGAAAAAAATACAAAATTGTTTTTCATCTCAAAAGAGAGAGAGAGGGGGAGGGGAAAGAGAAACATGTGTGTGGGATGAAAGGGAAACATGAGAATAGATGGATAGAATCATAACATTGCTGCCACGGTTCTTATTTTTTTCTCACAAACGAAACATCTCTCACTGATCCAGATTGCATACTAAACTATACATGATTCCCTCTCTCTGGCCCTGAGCCCGAATTACTAAACCAAACATTAGTTTATTTTAAGATACGACAGGGTGATCGAAATCTGGCTTCACCAGACTGCAAAATATTTCTTTTCTTTCCGTCAATAAAGTCTCTCTCTCTCTCTCTCTCTTTGATGTTACTCTTTTTATAATTTGATCATTAAAAGGGCAACGGACTCTCAATTCTGTTATAATTTGTTGACCGGGGTCAATAATATACCTACATCAAATTCACAATTATCAGGAATGCAAACTATAATTCATTTAGCCAATTAAAGTGTTGATAACATGGAATTTAGTGGTACCAGTACGCACCTGTTATTTGTATGGCTCAATAAATTATAATGATTTATGTGTAAAGTCAGTGAAGAATTTTGTTTAACTAAATACATCGATTTATTTTGCACTTCTTCTTATCACAATAGTCTTAATTTCTAGTAAAACTTTTATGTACACAGTGAAAGTGATGACACAAGTGAATGACAATCATTAGTTCCATATCAATTAATTCTGATACGATTATTTTAGCAAATGCTAATCTGCTATTATTTTTTTATTATGTTCAGTTGGTCGCAATTTGTTTTTTCTTTCTCTCTTTTTCGTGTCTAAGTAGTTGACACAATTTTCAAACCTGTTTAAAGTCTTTGAACAAGAACAGAAGAAGCTCCACCACCTCCGTTACAAATGGAAGCCACACCATACTCTCCAGGCTTCAGAGCATGACATAAATGTACAACAATTCTAGCACCCGACATTCTACATAAAAACAAAAATAAACTCTTAGGACACTTGTTCATGATTTAATTTTCTGTAAAAATAATTTTTTTAAGATAAAATAAAAATTACCCAATAGGATGACCAAGGGAGACAGCTCCACCGTGAATATTGACTTTAGATGGATCTAAATTAAGCTTTTTAATATTAGCTAAAACTACTACACTAAATGCTTCATTGATCTCCCACAGGGCAATGTCATCTTGTTTAACTCCGTATTTATTAAGGAGCTTTAAAAAAAGATATAAAAAATGAGTGTTACTACCAAGTCAAATAATAATTTGTATGACAATATTTGATGAAATTTTAATGGTTTTATTACCTTTGGTATAGCCAATGCTGGAGCAATAGGAAAATCAACAGGATCAGTCTCTGCATCAGCATAACCAACAATTCTAGCTATAGGTTTGTGTGGTAGTCTGTTTATTAGGTCGGATGATGCCAAAACCAAAGCTGCAGCTCCATCATTTAAAGTAGAAGCATTTCCTGCTGTGACTGAGCCATTTTCCTTCTGAAATTTACATAAACATAACAGTTAGTCTCATAAAGTTGTAATCTTTTTGTACTATTTTGCTTTGTGAATAATTAAACTGCATTACCTGGAAAACAGTTGCAAGTTTTCTAAATTTAGCAACATTGATTCGTTTGTATTCTTCATCTTCTGTAATAAGAATGTCTGGTAGGTTTGCTTTACCAATATTGACTGGACAAATTTCTGACTTGAAAGCACCCGAAGCCCATGCTGCCGCACTTTTCTCGTAACTTTGAATTCCATAATCATCTTGCTCAGCACGACTAATATTCAATTTCTTGGCTGTATTCTCAGCACAATTTCCCATGTGAAATTTGTTGTATACATCAGTCAATCCATCATGAACAATTCCATCCTGAAAGATTTGTCATCACATTAAAATTTAAATAACTTTCATACATGAGAATCTAAACAATTTAAACTTACAATTAATTTAACTCCTCCATATGGAGAGTCCCCTCGTTTCATATAGTATGGAACTAGAATTTGAAATATTTACACGTAGAGGATAACATTCAAGTAATTTTGAAAGAAAGAAATGTACAATAAGAATGAATTAAAATGATTTTTTACCATTTGACATTGACTCCATTCCACCAGCTAACATCAACGATTGATCTCCTAATTTTATATTCTGAGCAGCCAACATGATGGACTTCATTCCAGAAGAACATACTTTATTGACAGTGGTACAAATAGTTGATGCGGGTAATCCTATGACACAAAATTTAAATCAAAAAAAGTATCGATGACAAAATTACAAACAACACATTCTTCGTTTCACGCACAAATTATATAAAACATTCTTTACCAGCCCAAATTACTGCCATTCTGGTTGGAGCTTGCCCTATCCCTGCCTGACAAACATTGCCCATGTAAACTTCCTCTATTGCAGTCTTGTCAACACCACTCTTGGCCACAGCTGCCTATTAATTAAGTAAGTAATATATTATTCAACGTATGTATTCTTAAAAATAAAGGTTTAATAATAATAAAAATAATTCACAATAAAAATCAAACCTCAATTGCTGGTACAGCAAGGTGAGGAGCTGACAATGCGCCAAAAGTACTTCGAAATGACCCAATCGGTGTCCTCACAGCACTCAGTACCAAGACTTCACGTGTACTCTGTGACACACTTCGAGATGTGCTGAAGTCCCTCTTCGCAAGTCGAAGTAACGACACATGTTTTGTCAAATTCATTTTTGGTTGACCACGTCAACTTGACCTTGAAATAGAACCGAAATATAACATGAAATATTAATGGAATACCACGTCAAATGTTGACAACCAAACAAAAGTAATTATACATTATGGTGCTCACTTTTATAACCGGTTGCTCAAGTACTTATTCGTCTCACAAGTTTTTTAGCTCAGCTAAAATAATAATATTTGCAAAAATGATGAAATGAAATCAATATCAGAATTCAGCAAATCAGCAATAAAAAAAATTTGCTCTTGACTTTCAAAGTCATCGAGTCGCCCGCCACAGGGTGTTTGCCATAAGAAATCTCATTCACTTTCTTTGCGTCGTATCCTCATTACCTCAAAAAAGTTAATTTTAGTTGGGAAGTGGACTTCATTAGATTTAGAAGTTCCAGTTTTTCTTGTTGTCCAGCTGAAATAGTCATTGACCACGATGTCCTCCACCGAGGGTAACAGAGAGTTGTGGGCATCAGATTTGCGAGGAGTACATTTTACTGGGGTGCCCTTGAACACCCCAACGACGACAGTGGCCAATCCGTCAACGGATCCTTCCGTTTCTGCTTCCCGAAATAGGTGAGGTTTTTAATTCTATTATTTTTAAAAAACATGTAGACCTAGTGCCTCATTTACTTTTTCAAAAGTTGTTGAACTCTGAATTTACATTTTAGACGAGATAAACTTTTATTCTACATCCACAAAGTACTTATGCATAATGACTAAGTACAACGAATAATCTTTTTCTAATTTGTTTCGTTTATCACTTGGTAGAATCTAACATAGTTTTGTATTCCTCTTTGATATAAACGACACCTTTTCATTTTTCCATGTACACTTACGTATGTAGCTATGTACAATATCATGTGTTTTTTATTAATTTTTTTTCTAGAGTTCAAATGAATAGACATATAACCCCTAGTCAACAATTAAAAGCAGAATATGGACGGCTACTCACATTTTTGAGTAACCCATCTTGGCCAGTGGAATTCATTAGCCCACAAGACTGTGCGAAAGCAGGCTTTTTTTATATTCATGAAGCTGACAAGGTATAATTACGAAAATTACACAATTTTTACAGTAATACATAGTACAATTCATGAATGAAAGTTATATTGTAGTTTCACTCATTCATTTTTTGATTTATGAATATTTAGGTTCAATGCGCTTTCTGTAGAGGTGTAGCTGGCGAATGGGAACCGCAGGATGATCCCATGGATGAACATAGACGACATTTCCCTCGCTGCCCCTTCGTTTGTAATGTCCCTTGTGGTAATATTCCGATGGGCGAGGAACAAGACGATGACCTGACTGGAGGTGAACCATCTGATTTAGATATTTGTGGTCCCTTTGACCCAGCAACTATGAATGCTGCTACATCCGATGCAGGTACATAACATGTAACACTTTTTTTTGTAGTAGTAGAGTATAAATCGTATTCTTCTTTAGATGCTGTCTAGACGGTTGAAAAATGATATGAGCATTCTTTACTCAATATCCTGTAACATTTTAACCTGTTGATATGTTTAGCTCGTGCTCGAGGGGCTATTCCATTTACTGGAAATTACGACGAAGTTGCTGCAAATTTAGCAATTAAAACAGCCCGTGGACCTGTGATTATGGAGATGGTTACCCCCCAGGCAAGGCTGAAAAGTTTTACAGAATTAAGGTGGCCGACGTCTACCGGTCAAGAACCCGAAAAAATGGTGGATGCTGGATTTGCTTTTACCGGATTTGACGATCATGTCAAATGTTTTTACTGTGATGGAGGGCTTCGTAATTGGGAACCGAATGATGATCCATGGGTTGAACATGCAAAATGGTTCCCCTATTGTACATTTATTTTACTCCATAAGGGAGAAGAATTTGTTCATGAAGTGAATCACACTGCACCTCCCAAGGAATCTGAATTACCTTCTACTTCTGCTTCTAGTAGCTCCAACTCAAATCATGGTTCTGTCTCATCAAGTACTCAATTTTGTAGTAGTGATGAGGAAGAAATGGAAGCAGTAATGGGACAAGGTATGAAAGGAATTTCCATTTTATACATGAAAACTGAAATAAACTTCATTAATTTATTAGTCATTAAGAATCCTATTCCATAATTTTACTTTGGAAATTCACTTTGGAACAAACACATGCCCGATACACCAAAATGTTCGTCTAGACCTAGAAAGACCAAATCCGCAGAGGTTTGTCGAGGATTCTCACTTTTGAAAATTCAAAAACTGAAATTTTTCGAAATTTTGACACTTTTACAAATGTTGTCTTGCGATACCTTTTTGAAATCCCTATTGCATTTAGAAAACAATGGCCCACTTCGTTTTTTAATTTTAGGTTGAAAAAAAATTGAAAAAAAAAAAAATTAAAAGAGGGGGGGGGGGGCTCCCGCCCCCTCTTTCTAAGACTTTTTGTGTAAATTGCTGACTCTGTTTTAATTGTCATTTAAATATGTAACAGGTACTGAATATAGGTAAAACTTATAAAAATCATATTCTTAAAAATATATATTACAAGATTTGGGTACACGGGTGATATTTGATTCATAATCGACTTTTAAGGTACCCCCACGAACTATAATAGTGCGTACTACCAAAGAAAGTACGGTACTAAGTACCAATCGTAATATAAACCAAATAATTTTATTAAGTTAATGAATGAAAACATGGTTCTTCAAGTTGTACTTTAAATCTGTACACTCATAGTAGGATAGACGAACATTTTGGGTCATGTAGGCAGTATTAGCCACAGACAATTTAATTGTCGGCTGAAATTGTAAATACCAACTACAACATGTGTTTGTTAATTGTGATTAAGTTCCCCGAGGGCAAGGGCCCCGCAGGGGCAACTTGTGTTTAATATAATTGTATTGTATTGATTTTCAGCTGGTAAAAAGGACGTAGCTGGTACCAGTGCTAGTAGCAGTGGTGTGGCAAGTACCTCTAGTTGTAGTCCTTGTAGTGACTTGTGCTCTACAAATAGTGCTGGACGTGAGTCAAGTAGTGGAAATAGCAGTGGAGACGATGAAGATCAAGTCACAGTTAGTTCAAAAAATAAAAAATCCTCCCGTTCCAAAGGTAACCTTTTATTTCCTACGGTTGGATACTTAGTCTCTTTAATCTCAGTATTAAAAACAATGCATCAAGTTGATTTATAAATGTATTAATCTTTCATGTTTTTTAAATACAGAAAGGGATTTGGAAGAAGAAGTAAGAAAACTTCGTGAAGCCCAGCAGTGCAAAATTTGTATGGACAATGAAGTCTCAGTCGTATTTCTACCATGTGGTCATTTGGTCTCTTGTGTAGCTTGTGCTACAGCGTTCAAAAATTGTGCTCTTTGTCGAGAACCGATCAAAGCTTTTGTCAAGACGTACATGTCTTAGAGAATGAATACTCAGTTAACTTTGGCCAAGTTCAAGTAAGATATTTTTGTATATACAACAAATAACAATACAATCAAAGTACCCTTGATCCAACTTAAAGCATAATACCCTGGGTAACTTTCCATAGTATTCTGTTTCGTCAGGCCCTGGGTATTGTGCTTTAGGTTGGATCAAGGGTTCTTGAAAACAAATGCACCTAACTCCTGAAAAAACCCTTATGCCAACACCATATATACAGTAGTCTACATGAAATGTCAATGAAAAAAATTTATATAATAATTAATGTTGAAGAAATGTCATGAAAGAATGATGCTGTATTTGTTATAGATATATATGTGTTATTAAGATAATATAGATATATATAGAGATAGATATATATTTGTATGAATGAATTGGCCAGAATGTTCCTTACTTCAAATGTTCAAAAACATTCTATAGTATGATGTTATGATATTATGATGAATAATTTCTATTTTTGTGTACTGAATGTATGAAGCGAGCATATCGAAAAATCTCAATTGCATAGTATTTATGATATATATATATTATACAAAGTGTTGCGTTGTTCCATTAAAAATGTTATTTTCCTCGAAAAAGACTACAAGATGTTCTTATTCTTCCTTTATTTTCTTTGTGCAATTTATCTTGTTTCTATTGAAATATAGTCTATCACTCTATGGGATTATCATCTATTAACTACTCTGTAACTCTTCTAACACATTATTCTCATAGGGAGTAAATTTATACTCGAGTATTTCGCATAATTTTTATTTATAATATTTTATACAAATGTTTTTTTTCTCTATCACTGCTATAGACATACAGAATACTTTGGTACAATTGAGTTAAAACGTTCCTTGTATTTTTAACCGACAAAATTGATCAATATCATATAGTATTTCTATAAATAGAGCATATTATAGACTATAGAAAGATTGCGAGTATTTATATAGAGGGTAGAAAGATTTAAAGAGTAGCGACTTATGAAATATATTAAATTCTATAAGTATAAGATGACTAGTAGGATGAGTATTAGTTTGTTTCATCTATATATTTTGAAATACATGTAAGTACAACGAATGAATTTTGATTTTTATGCTGAAGAGTATTTTTTATGTGGTTGTTGGAATCGTCGTCGTTTGCATGGCCTCGACCCGTCGAAATAGCCATTGCTTGTCATGTCCTTCAAGGACTAGAAGGTGTCGTAAAGTTTGGATCATTTTCTCTCCATCGTTGACCACAAATTTGTAGTAGACAGTCAAACATAAAAATAGTATCATCAAGGGCAGACTCCATTGAGGACATTTTACATAGGTAAGGAAATTTGTCGTGAATCTGAAACAATTTAAAGACACGAGTCATGAAAATCAGATATAATGAATGGTCTTATCAAAAACATGGAAAAGTTATTGAACTCATGTAAAAACTAGCAGTCTGCCTTACTTTTCTTTCATGGTCAGCACAATAAATTCCCATGGGGTTCTACAAAAGAATATTGAAAGGAGATGGAATATATAGATAAATATCTAATTTGCATTAAAGGTTCAAATGGAAATGTATGGAAAGTTACCCATAGTCCTTGAAAGGTCCACAGTCTGTTGAAGGTTTCATGCAGTAGACAACTCCAACCATCACCAAGATAATGATGACAAAAGTCAATAACCTTACTTTTACCATCAATGACTTTATTGGTCTGCAAAAATATTGAAAATTACAATTTGTGCATTATTAAAATTTTATTTTTGAACGAAGAAATGAAAGAGAAAAAATGCTTTGATGGCTGGAATATGAATGTATGAAAAGTTTATGAAATACCTGTATAGATCAGGAGAGCCACTACAATTTGCTAGTAGACTGAATGTTTTTACTGTAAAAAGGAAGATTTTAATTCATTACACTGTACTATTCAGTTAGTTAATTGTCTATTTTTTTTAATTTTCTTGGTTAAACTCACTAAAGAAGAGGAAAAATGTGTAGACACAAATGACGAGTGGAAGCACAGGGGTGAAATAAATTCCTAGCCAGGATAAAGCCTGCAGAGTTAAAATCTAGAGAGAAAATAATTAAATATTTTGATTAATTGTTTTAATAAACAATGACATTTTAAATTAACGAAATATATTTATAGCATCATCTCCACCTACATCAAGGTAATTCCAAACAATATGAAAATGAACACCTCTAATAGGTAAAAGTCTTCGAATGAGTGCTCGAATAGGTTCACATATAAAAATGACTAGGGTTTTCAATATTATGTCCACAATGAGAAATCTGAAAGGTAAAATTTTCATGTAAAAAATATGCATTACATGAATTAAAGATACAAAAATTGTAACGGTGGTTGTCTTAATCTTTACTTGTAAATTTCTTTTGCAAAAGCAGACTCCCAACATTGTTGTTGTTGCATGGGTTGAATTTGTTCTTCTTGAATGAGTTCTTCTTGAATGACATTGACGACAGTCGGATTTAAATTGGTCTTGACAATGATAATGGGGGACACATTTTTGTGTGGGTCAGCAGGGGCATAAAATAATTTGTAAAACTTGAAAATAAAGCCACCCAGGAAGATGACGCGAATGATCCAACAACGAATCACCAATATTCTTATCCTCCAGTCATAATTATATTTTTCCCATTTTCCCATCTAAATTAAAGTCAATTGGAAGTTAAACTCATATTTCTATAATACCCATTGGCCATTTTGTATATGACATGTGTGATTTTTAACACGTACTCTTTCCATGAAAAATGACATGATGGGCCAAGCCAGGCAAATAAATATTTGTGGAAGAAAGTACACAAAAATCTCAATTGGGTCCAGTTTACTCTCAGCAAAGTTAAAATTGCTGTAGAAAAAAAGGAACAGTTAGAGGAGCAGAATTTATTTTGACCGTATGAAAGCTCTGTATTTCTCTACAGGTGGGTGATTTTTTATATGTATTGATAGCACTTACTGACTGAAATCTTGAATATGAGAGATGAAAGCAACACAAATGGAAATTAATCCAACGACAATTAAGTTGACACATGTTCGAATGCCAATTAAGCCAAGGCGATTACTCTCATTTCCTTCCTGTAATATGTAGTAAATTATTTTTGGCAATTAAAAATGAAGAATTCAAATTAATTATGATTCATGAATACTGAATGGGGACTCACTATAATAATGTTTTGAACAAAACTCCGAATTTCTCGTTGAATTGCCCCTCTCTTGAACTCCGCTCCCGTCTTACATTTTGTGAAATGGTCCAAACGACAGAAGATGAGGTCAGAGTAGAGATGCTTCACGTGTTTACTCTCAATTTTCTCCTAATTTATTAATATTAATTAAATTTGTCAGTTTAAAGAACAAGACGTGATTTAAATAGGTATTTAATTGAGTGTTATTTACCTTGAGGCAAATCCATATTTGAGTAAAATAATAGAGAAGAGTTAGCCCAAAGTAAGTGGCAACAAGTAGAAGGAGAAGACCACCATTTTTGTCATAGTATCCATAATAGATGAAAGATTTGGGACCGAGAAGTAAATCTGTGAGATTACTCATAGTGATACCTCCAAATCCTTCTGTAGTATTTTGAGTCATTGCGAGAAAGTTATCATAATTAAAAATATTTTCAAATCCAATCCCAGCTGCTTGTTTGTACAAGTAATACGTTGCGAATGGTAAGATTGTGATGAGATTTAAGAATAGTAGCGTCTTGATATTTTGAAAATATGTTGTAAAAATGAAACCAAAACGATTTTCAATACTTCTCAAATGACCATGAAAGAGTGTGCATTTGAAATATTTTCGAATTTGACAAAAATTTGTGAATGACTTTTCCATTCTCCATTTAAGTCCACCCCAACCATTTAATTTTACTGTAATTTAAAAATTAAGCATTAATGAATTGTACTTCATACTTAAATAGTGAGGAAATTATAAAAGACACATTTTTTGGAATCTTACGTATGGGATTTGTCTGCATAACAGGAAAATAAATGTTAATTATTAGTAAAATTACAAAATTAAAAGTACTGAAATGACATTGAGGAATATTTTAGGTTCTTACAATGAGCTGAGTTTTCAGTCCCTTTTTCTCAGCCATAGACACTGGTGTTCCCTTAAATGACTCCAACTGGTCAAAGGTTGACTTTTCATTTGGTAATTCTTCCGCCAAGTCTGGAAGGCCATCAATAATATATTCTGTCCCACAATTATTTGTGGACTGTCTGTGCGTATACGTCGTTGTTTTCCAGCCTATATTATTTATCATAAAACATTTAATATAAATATTATACACATTAAATATTTTTAAATAAAACCTGAATTTCTTCGAGCAGTATGCGATGGCAGAGAAATTCTTGCCATGGTCCCTACACTCCCCCTTTGACCTGACGATTTATTATAATTTTCTTGATAAAATTCACCCCCAGCTTCTTCCCACACTGTGTTTTGATTTTGACGTAAATCTTTATTCGACATGTTCCCCTCCTCTCAACACCGTCCCAAGCCCTTTCACTATGAATGAGTCTGGATAATTATTAGTAATTAATTTTTAGTTGGACTTGAACCGAGTCCTCATTTAAATTATCTGATGACAAAGTAGAAAGTGAAAGTTGTTTTCTATTTTTGTTGAATGAAATCGGACATGGCGCTCCAATCCTTTTAACGATCGATAAAATTTCCCTGGATAAATTCCGTGAAAGGAATTGGGGACTGAGGCAGCTACTTTCCCCTTCTCTTTGTTTGTTTTCCTCTGCGCTTTCACTTTCCACTTTCACTCGACTTGCTGTTTATATTTCCAAAGTGTGAGCATTTATTTAGAGAGAGAGAGAGAGAGAAATTATTCTCAAATGACAAAATTCTTGAGATGAATGACAAGATGAAAATCATCTCAGAATATTATTTTCAGTCAAATGCCCAGATTTTAAGTCCTAATTTTCTCTTAGTTTTCTCTTGTCCAGTTGACTATAGCGGAAGTTGAGGTCGTTGAACCCTTGTCCCTTGGGAATATCTATCAAAACATTTTATACTCTACATAGAACTTATATAATGCTACGTGTACATATAGGACGTAAATGTTGTAAAATGGGTGAAATTCAGATAATTAGTTAACGATAGAGATAAAATTTATATTCATACATTCTATTCGCCCATAAATGAAACTCTTTATTTTATTTATTTAATTTTTTATAAACCAAAGTTTCTATTAATGTAAATGGAGAATAATTAATAAAAGGCAACTTGTCTTGTAAATTGACCAAAAGACAATAATAGACTGATTCATAGTTTAATTAGTTAGCTTGTAGAGTTAAATACGCTTTGTTTAGAACTCCTTGGTTGTTTTGATAAATTTTTTAATGCTTTTTCTCATATTTACCAGACCAAATTCCGCTAAATACTTTGACGGGGGTTAAAATGCAGTTAATTAAGTTATCTCATTAAATGTCAAAGAAAATTGTAGCCTTTTTTAGTTAGTTTTTTCTCATAGTTTCCGCATAAATTAGATATGAGAGCGAGTCTTCGAAAAGTAGGAGTATTTTTTTAATTTCGATAAATATGTAAACAGAATTAATTCTACACAGTTAAAGTTGTTCTATTTTTTGTCATATGTGTGCTAATATATGTACATTTAATCATTATAGTTCATTGACAAGGAATGGCGTAACTCTGATTAAACTGAAGAATGAAGAAATTGTGTTAAATCCATTTAAACTAATATTTATACAAGTGGATTGTGAAATTGAAGAAGATTAACATATCGTCATTTTTACGAGATGATCAATTTCCATAAACAGACTCTGGTCCACTGTAGAAAATACTAATGAGAACGAGATGATGCAAGTAAGTTTGATACAAAATTTTATCAATTTGTTAGACATTTAATTAACTTTTTCTCTAGTCTTTGCTGACTAAGTTATGGTTTAGAGTATATTTATTTATTTAAACCCGACAAGGAAATGAAAATTTTTTAACTTTAAAAGTTGAAAAGTTACACAAATAAGGAATATAAATGTTGTATTTAATTTTATACTCAACGACAGATGATACTAGTTAAAGTTTGTTTGGCAACATCCCAAAAAGAATATACATTAAATTAACTGTCAACCACAACATGTGTTAAATACATACATGTGTTTTATTGAGGAAAATTTTTAATGTTTGTTTAATATATTATTTCTTTAACAGGCTTTTAACTACTCGATGAAGCCTCAATCAATATCAGACAAAACAAACGAGAGCGACGTCACTTCATTTTCTTCTTTTGTAGAGATACCATTTTATAACTTTTAATACACGAGTGAGTCATTTGAGAGTTAAAGTTATTAAAAATTGTTCTGACAAGTGATGAACCTTCATACATTATAACTACAGTCAACAATCATTTTAATCAAAAGAAGAAGAGGAGGGATTATGGAAGGATTGACAAATATTCGGCAGAGTAGTGCTTTGAGTAAATATTTTTATTTTTTTCTACATTTTAAACGACTCAGACGAGTTTAATCATTCAATTAAATAATATACTCGTATTATTTGATTCAGTTCTCTCTGATCATTCCTAGTTTTACAATATATATCGTGTTATAGAACATTTCAAAGATATTTTTTATTTTTTTAACAGTCAGACAGTTTGCCAAAAAACACGACAAATAATCAAGATATTCAGATGTAAGATTCAATTTTACCTTTGTCAGTACTACCAAAACGAAATTAATATCAAACGGGTTAAGTTATAATCAATCATTGATTATCAGATTAGTAGATAGTCACAGTGTACAAGCAAGGCTATCAACAAACCATTGTAAAATTCCACTGTTAAAAATTATCTTTTAAAGAAAGTTAAAAAGATAGCACAAGTCAAGACTGAGAGAGAATTAGCTCTCAAGAAGAATAAAGATAGATAACAAAGGATTCGTAACTCAAGTACCTCTTTCTTATAATATATTGTAGTCTTTTTATATTTTACAACTTTTATTACTAGTCTATAAGAGGTGTATTACTCACGATTATAGTACGAACAATTACAATCAATTGTGTGTAAGAGAAATTATCAAACGAACAAGTGTACTGTGATAAACATTTTATACAATGAGACGAAGTGACGTTACAAGTGAAGAGTCATCCAACTCTTGTGCAGTTTCAACTCCAAGTACCAGAAATATTGGGTCAATGAGCATTCCACCGGGTATGCTACAAGATGACGGTCTTGGGACCCTTGGAGCCTCTCAGTGTACCAATGAAGATATTCGGCGATTACAACTATCATTTACTCAGAGAATATTAGTTGGAAGCGGACATGTACTTAATGATCTGTGTGCCAGTCTTTGGTTCTCATATCTTTTATTGTATCTTCAAAATGTCGTCAATTTGTCAAGTGACTATAGTGCTTATCTTATGCTGTTGGGACAAGTAAGGAGTAATTTTTTTTCCATCAATTTTATGTAGATTATCATTTTTAAATGGTACAATTTTTAATGTGCTTAATATTGTTTTTCTTAGATTGTAGACGGAATAGCAACACCACTAGTGGGATATGAGGCGGATCGAACTAATGACTGTTTGTTTTGTCGGAAAGGCTATGGACGCTGCAAATCATGGCATCTTTTTGGTGAGTTTGAAACTATAATACAATTTAATTAATTATTCTCATGATGTCACTTTTGTTACTCAATGTAATTTTTATATTGATTTTAGGAATTATTTTGGTGGTGATCAGCTTTCCATTTGTGTTTTCACCATGCATTGCATGTGATAATGCGGATGACTGGGCGAAACTTATATATTATGCCCCATTCATCGTAATCTTCCAGATTGGTTGGGCTTCCACTCAAATATCTCATCTTGCTCTCATTCCAAAAATGAATCCGGTATTTTACACTCAACATTACATCAACTGTCATAAGCAAAGTAATTAATTTCTCGTAGAAGACTGAATGTTGATTTATGATTATTCTTAGGATGAATTAGTTCGGACAGAGCTTCTAGCCATTAGGTAACGTTAAATTTATCTTTTGAAATTATGACCATACCAATGTACCTAACTAAAAATTGTTTGTTTCTTTTAGGTATGGATTCACAGTTGCTTCTAATATAACCATTTTTATATTAGCTTGGCAAACTTTTGGGTTCCAAGACGGTCAAACAATAAGTAAACTTGATGAATTTAAATTTCGTGTAAGTACAATATATAATAATTATTTTGTTGTGTCCAATTTAACAGGAATAGAATTCACTCATTTTATGTAAATGATTATTTTTCTTCTTTTAGAATGTGGCACTCATGGCAGTTGGAATCGGTTTATTCTTTTCCATAATTTTTCATGTGTTTGTAAAAGAACAAGAAGATTCACATGTTAAAAAATGTGTGGCTTTCATGGCGTCTCAATCCCGTGAAGATAGTCATTGTAGCTCATCTCTGGCCAGCTTTAATTCAAACGAAAGAACAATTATTCGAAGGAACATTCGTGGGCGGGATCGTCACTCGAATGAACCTGAGGAGGACCGTAGAGCTTTATTAACTGTAGAATCTGATACTTCAGAAGGGGAAGAGGGAATTGAATCTCAGGGACATCTTCAAGATGACGATGATGAAGACATGATCAATGTTGACACAATACTCACAAGTACTGGGAGAAATGATGAAGATGTCAAGATTTGTCAACCAACTCATTTTCTGTCTACAAAAGGCCTTACTCTTGGAAAAGAAAATATGACACCAAAAGACTGGTATGGATTAATTTTGAAATTTTGAAACACAAATTAATGTATGTACGTTAAGTGTAGTAGAATTATTGAATTATTCTTAATAATTTCGAATAATTATTATTCGTTTAAATAATGATTTTTTTATTATCAAAAGGTTAACCCTTCCACAATTTTATTATGTGGCTCTTATCTACATGGCGACTCGTCTTAGTGTCAACGTGACTCAAGTGTACGTTCCCCTCTACTTGCAAAAATCTCTGAAGCTTCCTGGTGGTTCTGTTGCAACCATTCCTTTAACAATGTACATTGCTGGATTTATAGTTGCGATTTTCAGGTACATACTTTGATCATTGTTGTGTACATTTTCATGTTAGTATATTTGAAAAAATCAACAAGCACAAAAAAATTTCAAAGCATTTATCTACATTAGATGACAAAAGTTATTGTTTATTATTATTACAGCAAACTTATCAATAAGTACATTGGAAGACAGTTTGCGTACGTTTTGGGAGCATCGTTGACAATGGCTGGCTCCATGTGTGTTCTGTTTGTCGACTGGAATAGTAGTAACGCATTTCTCAATACATATGGAATCTACGGTGTGGCTGCTCTTTTAGGTAAAATTATTTCCTTATTTTACATAAAAAATGACGTTGAACTTTGTTTACAATGAGTGGGTTTTTTTGGAATTTATAATAGGAGGCGGAGCGTCTGCAATTTTGATTACGAGTCTTTCAATCACAGCTGATTTGATTGGGAATAATGTTGAGAGTGGTGCTTTTGTTTATGGGTCAATGTCTTTTACGGACAAATTGTCTTGTGGCATTGCTGTCATGCTCATCAACTCTGTTGTGCCGTGCCAGTAAGTGTACAACTTCCTTGTATATTTTTTTCACGTTCAAATGTCTTTAAATTAAATATTGTCTTTTTGTAATCACAGAAAAGATGACAGTACAGACTGTTCACAACTAAACGAGGGTTTATTGATTCCATTTTATCGAAATGTACTTGCCTATGCTTCCGGAGGGTGTGCTCTCCTCGGTGTCTTTGGTGTAATCTTGATGACCTTTATCCTATTTGTACAACATCGTCGTCGAACATCCTTACAGAGAAATTTGCAAGCCAATTTCTTGTCCGGGACATTGGTGGAATAGCAGTCCGTCAACGTTGAATAAAGTTTCTAATCAAACTTGACCAAGAATATTAGAGTAATCTTTTCTTATTGTGTGATCTGTCCATGGAGAACAGTTGTATTAAAATAACTGTATGTGTCATAAGAATACATTATTTAATCTTACACTCCCTTAAATACTATATTATATTATTTAATTTTAATTTGGTGCTCTTGTGTTAGAAAATCCGCCTTTGCGAAGTATATCTAATATCCGTTAATGTGCTGTGATATATTAAAAATAAATTATATTTCCAAATATGATCTGTTTTTTTCGTTCTATATATTTGCTTTAATGGATACTATAAAAAATAGTAATAAAATTATTCGACAAGTTAAAAACATCATTTCATTGTGGACGGGGATTTATTCACATTGGAAATATATCGAGGAAGGAAAGATATTGGGAAAGAAAAGTTTAAATCATCTGCCGCCCTTTAAATAAAAAATTATTTAATTAGACAGGTAGCGTATTTTCCCCTGATAAAAAATTTTTTTGCTTATCGTAAGCGCGAAAACTTTTTGAATCCGTCTGGAGGAAAAAATCAAAACGAAATTCGTTTAACGAATTCAACTCGAAATGAGTTTTTTAATTTGTTTTCAATTGCAATTGCAATTATGAGTGAGGATTCTGTCCAGTACCGGGTGGGGGAGATTGTTGAAGCAGATGGCTTATTTTTTGTGATTCAAAAGGTAAAAAAATGTTTCTTTTACTCAATTCCATTAAAATCAATTTTAATATTGTAAATCAATTGTAAATGACTTTCTTGTATTCTTTTTGTTGCAAAGGTTTTACCAGACGAAGATTTTACTCCTACTCATTCTTGGAAGGATTGTAATTTCTCCTATTTCTAATCCTAGAAGCATCACTATTGTGAGGGATGGTTACATACTATCTGAGAAAGAAATAAAGTTGGGGTTCCTCATTAGCGACAGGTAAGATGAGACCGCCCTCTTTCACTCTGATTGGTTGGGGAGAATTTCAAATCTCCCCTCGCGCATTTATTTTTTTTCCATCATGTTCACGTGAAAACAAAATTAACTCTTTTCCATCGACTTTTAATCATGGAAAACAACGAGTTTAAAGGAGGGCACTTCACAGAACGTGAAAGACAACTAATAAGAAGAGTTAAAGAGTTTGTTGAAACTGTTAAGCACGACTTTCTGTGCTCTTTTGACCCAGTGCCAACGAATAAGTTTGTGCACAAATATACCAATCCAACCAAAATCTTGTGTGATCTTTTTGTTACTTCCGGAGAAACAATTAGGAAAGTTGGTAAAGGGGATACAGAGAACAATGGGTCTACACGTAGAGGCAGACCTCCAATTGAATGTGATGAATATTCTGTACCTGTAATGAGAAATGTGCTCTTACAATTTTACTCCGAACGAAAATATCCAACTCGGGCACAAATACTCTCGGAGTGTAAGAAGAACCCCTTCTTTCCTAAAGTGTCACTTCCAACATTTGGTAAATGGTTAAAACGTACAAACTTTAAATTTATGAAACTTTGTGGTAAACCAGTATACATGGAAAGGGAAGACATAGCCTCGCACAGGGAATATTATTTAAGAAGAATCAAGGAATTACGAGAAGCTGGGTACACCGAAGTGTACCTTGACCAAACGTGGGCAAACCACTACCACCATCCAACCAGAATATGGACAGTGCCGGTGACACCACAAGAGGTCAAAGAATTTAAGGAGGACGGTCAACATAATTATATTCTACTAGACAACAATGGGCGAGTTGTTAAAAATTTGATTCAATTGTATAAATATTTACACTGTATTGTACAGTACACAAGTAATTGTTGACTCAAGTACTAAATATTGATTAAATATTGCATAGGTGGCCTGAAAGTAAAGGGTGGAGCAGGACGAATTTTTATGAATCATGCTGGGACCGAGAACGGTTTCGTCCAAGGGGAAGGTATTGAAGATATTTTCATATCGAAGAAATATCATCAAAATTATCATTCGTCCATGAACTCCAAACACTTTTCCGAATGGTTCAAGAAACTTGTGGCTGCAATACCTAATAAATCTGTCGTAATTATTGATCAGGCCCCATATCATAAAAAGAAATTACCCTCCACAATTATGACCCAAAAAAATAGGACAATACCGTTGATTAAGGAAAATTTAAAGATTCGAAAAATTAAACTACCAACGATATTACCAGGGAAGAATAGACTTTATAAATCTCAACTTTTGTAAGTCTCAGATGCACACCCTGTACGTGAAAAATTTATTATTCAAAATATAATTGATAAAAGTAACAAAGACGTCCAACTCTTGTGGCTCCCTGTCGCTCACTGCGAGTTGAATCCGATTGAGTTAATATGGGCATACGTCAAAAATCAAATAGCAAAAAATAATGTTGGTGGTGGACCAGAGGCAGCTTTAGCTGTGACAAAAGAAACAATTAAAAATGTTACTCCTCAGTTGTGGTACAATTGTGTACAGCATACGAGGAAAGTGGAAAATCAAATGTGGGAGAGAGATGAGTTGGATATGAGTAATGATGTAGACAACAATAATAACAATTCGGACATTTCAGAATTGCAATCGGATGGAGATGGATCGAGCTCAGACGAGAGTGACCAAGATGACGATGGCTGACTATCTGCAAACTTTGAAATACACACATTAGTTTCAATTTTTTCAATGCATTCTAAATAAAATATAATATATTGTATACACCATATAATTAATAAATATTTTTAAATGTTTTTTAAACTTAAACTCGTCGTTTTCCATGATTAAAAGTCGATGGAAAAGAGTTAATTTTGTTTTCACGTGGACATGATAGAAAAAAAAATAAATGCGCGAGGGGAGATTTGAAATTCTCCCCAACCAATCAGAGTGAAAGAGGGCGGTCTCATCTTACCTGTCGCTAATGAGCAACTCCAACTTTATTTCTTTCTCGGATAGTACATGGAATGCACATTGTATAGCATTTTGCAAGTCTCAACCTGTTTGCATATACCTACACAGTAGAGAGATGCTGCAAGGTCGCTCCCAACGCACTTTGGTTAGGAAACATACGCACACACAATCAGTAAAAGACAGAACAAATACTGATCCTTTTGCTACAGCTCCCTCACGAGATTCCTTTCCCCTCTCTCTCTTTCTTCATTCCTTAATTTATTTTTTTATCACTTTTATTTATCTGTATATTTTCTTGTCTCTTTCTCTCTCTTCTACATTTCTCTCTCATGTTTTACTCAGTTATTCTTGTACCCTGGCGTCAATCTTTTTATCACCTTATCCATGTCTATGGTATATTATTCTAATGGTAAAATTTTTATCTCTCATGATTGTTACATGAAAAAAGAATGTTCAAGAGGTTTTTTTTATTCTGTTTAGAAAAAGGTTGTCGAATTTCTAAGTCATGTCAGATGATAAATACAAAAAGATTTGTATTTTTTTTGTGTGTGTTAGAAAAAAAAGATATCAAAATTGTAGCATAAGAGTTTTAGTTTTTGATGAATTAAAAATTTTGCATCTTTATTTCGTGACATTCCGATGAGAATCGGATTAGCGACATGGAATTTATCATCCCTTGAGCGGATATTTTTTATTTTTCTTGTTCTGACTTAGTTTTCTTGAGCGGACACAGAATTGTTGTTTGTTGTTGTTGTGATGATTGTAAGTTTTGAGAGAGAGTTACACACACACACATGGAGTTGGAGTTAAGGATATGAGGAAAAGGGAACGTCGTCGGCTTTATAAAGTTTAAGTAGGAGAAACAAAGAGAGTCTAGAACTGACACATAACCTGAGTAGCGTGAGGATTGCAATTATTTAATATTTAATGCGAGAGCATCACTTGTAAAGACCTTGAATTTTCGACAGTGACAACTGCATGGCATGCCATTTACTCTCATGTTGACCGAATAGATTCTTCTCTACATATCATCTTCAAAGGATTTTTACATTGTATGTACTACAGATATGTAGTCTCTCTCTCTCTCTTGATGAACAACAAATGTATCTGTACAAGAGATGAAGATGACTGAGGAATGGGGTTGACGCTATTGGCGCTAACTTTTTTTCTCTTTTGCTTGACATGGATAAGGAATTTTTCCGCATATTTTTATTTACTTTGAAAAAAATAATTTTATTTTCTTTCATGTTTATGATGTGTTGCTCATTGAATTGTTTCCCCTGTTCCCCTGTGTTGTCATAATTTTTAATAGGTTTCTTTTTTACCGTAAAATACTTAGGGAGTCAAATCTTGGTTGTTTGTTGTTTTTTGTGTTACATTTTTTTTAAAAAATGTGTTTATTTAATAAAAATAAAAATATTATGTTTTAGAGAGGAGTAGTACAATGTATGGAGAGTGAGGGTATATAATTTTAATAAATTAATGTGGTGGTGTGTTACATAGTACAATACAATATTAAATGTAAGAATGGAATGAGAGAGAGAGGGGAAAAAAAGATGAGGAGATATAAAATTCGAAATGAAACACGTGTTAGTAAAAATTGTTTTATAATCATCTTCACATTGTCGACACTCACTTTGTGGGGTTGAGAATTAATGTGTTTGTTTATTTATTTGTTGCTTTGTGTATTTGTTGAAATTGTGGATGTTGTTGTTGGCGTTTGTTATGATTCTCCCCCCTCTTCCTCTTTCTAGTCCTTTTGTTTTTTTTATTGTGGAGCTCTTTCTCTCTCTCTCGGTCTTGGCATTTGATCTTGATTCTACTAAGGATAGTCATGGGATTGAAACGGTTTTTAGTCATTTTGTTCTCTTGGATATATTTTTTGTGGTGTACTCTTTCCACTTAAAGTTTAAATAGTAAAGTTTAAAGTTGAAATGAGCATGGACTATGGACAATGGATGTAAAAGGATTAGTTAATATTTTTTAAAAAGAAAGAGAAAATTTGTTTTACTAACAAAAGTTGACATTAAGATTTAGGACTGTATTGTATTCTTGTTTCGTGTGTTATTTCTGCACAAGATGTGTACACTGTACACACAGTGATGAGATAGCATGTGATACATTTTCTTAGCCCTGGCATTTTCAGGGTGACATGTCAGTCGTCAAAATGTAATTTTTTTGTGTGTCTTCCTCCTCTTCTATGTGTCTTGTACTTGACGTCAAAAAAAATTGTATTTTTTTGAGAGAGAGAGAGTTTGAAGCTTAAGCTAGCTACTCCCAAAAAAAACTCTCCTCAACTTTATTAGATTAGTCAAGGAAAAGAGAGAGAGAGAGGAGGAGGGTGCCTGTTTCGTTGAGAAGTTTTAGTTTACACTTATAATGTTCTTATCATTTTAAAAACTAGACACACCACATAGTAAGAGATATTAACTGAAGTTTAAAACTTTTTTAAACTATGCACATTAAAGTGTAATACTTGAGACAGTTTGTAAGGGAGGATAATAGAAGATAAAAAGAAGGTAAAAAAATAGAGAGGATTGTACACTGTTTTTATGCATGTTTAAACTAAGTAAATAGATTTTGGTTTGATGATAAGATGAAGAAGGGGGAGGGGTAAAAAAAATGTATGGACATTTCTCTCTCTTGACTATTTCCAACGTGTTACATGATTTGTATAATAATATAATGCGTGTATAAGTAGAGTCTTACTCACTGAGTTGAGAAGGATAAAAGAAAAAAGGTGATTCCCCTCTTTTTGAGTTGCATGTTGTAATTTTTACAGTTTGGCCATACCGTGGGATGTAGTGTATGCCAAATGCAAAAGAATTTGTTGAATCAAGAGAAAATGATGATGAGGAGGAGCAGGACAAGACTTTTCAGTTTGAATATTGTACAATGTGGATACAGTACAAGTATAAAACTTTACATATTCTCCATGTCCTATGACTTTTACAATACACTTTTTTGGTATGTGTAGAATTTTTACTATAGGAGAGGAGAAGGATTTTTTTTATAAAAAGCATTCAAAAGACTTTACCGTGTGTGGAAACTACACATGCACAAATAAATACTAAAAAAAACGTGTATGTGTGTATAGATGATAGTGTACGCACAGGAACAAAGTGCGTGTGTACGGATATATACGTAAGGATGTGTGATATAAGAGAGGAGAGTATTTATTTATGTATGTGGAATGAAAAGATATAGATATAATAAAAAAAGACTGTACTATAGCCTCATCAACCACAAGACAACACACACAACTGGTGTGTGTGTGTTTGTAGTTTGTGCCATTGCTCTTGGTGAGGTTGAAATGATTTGGTTTGGTGGCCGGAGAGTTGGAAGATGAGATGAGAATATATAGAGAGATAGAAGTTTGGCTTTACACTTTACAGGAGGAAGCAACGCGGAAGAATGGTTCATAGAAGAATTTGTTGTAGGCTGAGGCAAGGCTTCTCTCTCTCTCTCTCTCTCTCTCTCTCTCTCTCTCTCTGGATGGAGAGAAAAAAAAGCAAGGGAATGAATTGCATACCGACGATGCGATCTCATGTCAGTTCACTCAGTCGCTCAGTCAGTCTCTTGTATGAAGGAGTTATGTACAGAGAAGTATAGAGTCTCGTCAACATCACCATCAAAGCCACTTTTACTGTGTAAGTAGGCAGGGAGGAGGAGAGAGGAACAAAACAAGCTAATAACTATACGCACAATAATGCGTTCAACACATAAACATTCCTTTGTGAGATGATGAGATTCGTGTGAGCAATTTTTCTGCTGTTTTAATACTCTCCACAAGGACGGGGGGAAGGAAATTCATTTTTTTTCTTGTTCCTTTTCTTTTTCTTCTTCTTCAAAGACAATTTAATGGGATATATATTTTTTTTACCAAGAAAAGACAATATTATAATATTTTGAAGAATTTTGTTGTTTTTTTTGAAAAAACTTTTTGTTGGGAAAACTAGTGGTACAAATATTATAATTTGTGTGTGCACTTTTTATTTTTAGTGTGTGTCATGTTGATAGTGGTGAATTTGTTTTATATTTTTGACAAAGTGACAATCAATGAAAGGAATGAGACTGGGAATGATTGATAATATAAACAAAGGTTTGATTTGAGAGAGAGAATTCGTGGAGATTTTAAAAGTTTACCAAAACATTATTTATTATTTTTTTGTGGCCAAGTTATTCCTTTGACTTTTTGAGTCATATTCAAATTTTCTTTGAATTGTGGAATTGTTGTGGAAAATTATGGAGAGAACTCAACAATGAAGATGGTTTGAAAGGGAGGGAAAAGAAGGATGGAATTATTTTTGTTGGTTGATGAATTGTTGACTTGTGAATGAATTTAATGTGTTCAATTTTTTTTTAAAAAATATATATATAAAGTCAATCTGAAATAGTACAAAAATAACGAATGTCTGTATGATACTGGAGTGCTCAAAAAATAATTAAATTTTTTTTATATCTTAATTTAAAAACTTTGACAGTTTCATTTGAATCAAGTTGGATCAAAAATATTGAATAATCTTCTTGTCTCTTTTGAGTGTGTGCAGCTTTATATTGGATAGGGAGGAATTTTTTTGGGGAACATGTGTTGTAATTTTCTGCTCATCTCATCTTGGAACTTTTCTTTTCGTCAATGTGTTTGAATTATTAAAATTGTAACTCTGGAAGTGTTTGTTTTTTTACAAAAGAAACCATTAATTACTATTTTTTGGTTATTGGATTTTTGGTTTTATTTTTTCTCTGGTCTTAGAATGACGATGGGTTGTGACTGTGACGACCTTGGTGGTCGTGGACATAATCAAATGGGTTGAATGTTTAAACACGGTAATTGTTCCACTGTGCGTTGACATTTGTTTAGTTTTTCACTGAAAAAAAAGAAGTTTTGTTGTTTGATTTACAATTTTTTCAAGTGTTGTGAGAGAAGGGGAGGTTCATGCATTTTACAAACAAATCACCGGTTTTCTTACATGTGGGTTCGGGCTGAGATTTCTGTTTCGTCTCGTTGTCCGTGTTGGTGGTTGATATACGGTTTTAGAACCTTATGATGTGGCGGGAAGGAGAGGGTGATGAGGGTGCTTTGTGGAATTGGGGACTAGGTTCGTTTCAATATTTTTGATTTAGGTTTATACAATTCCAAGAATTATTGTCAATTGTACAAAAAAAAATATTTTATGAGTTGAATGGCTGACAGTTTGTGATACATTGAAAATGTGGGTATTGATTCATGAATGGATTTCAAAAAAACTTATGATTTCTTTTGTTTTCATTACAGGTCAAGGTGAGGGGTCAAATTTGTAGATAAAATCTTTGTGCTCTAATTCTTTGTAAGTTTTAGACCTTTAGTTTTACTTGAAACAATTTTTTTTACAGGTGAGGAGCAGGAGCTGGCCTCCAAAATGCTTCAAATTCAGTCAAAAAGATTCTACCTTGACGTCAAAGAGAATCCTCGAGGTAAAAAATCTTGCATGTGACGCATTTATGAGCAGATTATTTTAGTTTCAAATGTGTTGTCAACAAGTTTACTAAATTGTCAAAATTTATATTGGGATTTGTAGGAAGGTTTATTAAAGTAGCGGAAATTGGTGCAGATGGCCGAAGAAGTCAAATCTATTTGGCAATGTGAGCACATTTTCTTTTTTTTTAATTGTTCAGGGAGAGTCTTCATTTTTACAATGATTTGAGGGTAAACTTTTTCTTATGCTGGTATTTCTTTGACATTTTTCATTAGGTCAACTGCCGCCGAATTTCGTGATCATCTGTCCTCCTTCAGCGATTATTACGCCAATCTTGGTCCTCCCAACCCAGGTCCATAAAAAATCCAACATTTCTTCTTCTTGCTTTGTTTGCACTCTCATGTCAGAATTTTCTTGTTTATAAGAAATAAATTTACCAATTATTTTAATACAGATAATGTACCCGAAGATGGGAAACTTAAGTCGGAGGTCATGGTGAAGACTAACAGACGTTACTACATTGATTTGAAGGTTCGGAATTTTTTTATTCTTTTCAAAGAATTTAGTTTTGTCGACCACTTGTTGCCCTTATTAGGAAATAGAATGTCAGCTAAGGGAAATGACACTAAAATTATATTTATGTCACAGTTAATTGTTTGAATATGAATTAATTTAGTCTCGTCATATTTAATTACAGGAAAATACGAGGGGTCGGTTCATGAGGGTATCACAGACCATTTCACGGGGTAAGGAAAACTTTTTGTAAAAATTTGTTTTTTTCTTTTTTATTATAAAGAAATTTATGTCAAATTGACATTGTCAATTGCATTGGAGGGGTTTTTTTAATAATTGTTCTTGTTACTGAAGGTGGGCCTCGAAGTCAGATTGCTATTCCGGCACAGGGAATGATCGAATTTCGGGACGCTCTTACAGGTACGGTGGAAAAAACTAGAGGAAAAGTTTATTATAAAAATCTGAAGTGGAAAATTTCAATTTGTAATATGAAGATTTACTTTAGGAAATGAAGAAAAATGACTAATGTCATTTTGATTACTAATCTCTCTTTTTTTCTAAATTGATATAGATCTACTTGAAGAATTTGGAACAGATGATGGCGGATTCCGAGGGGTATGTACACAAATAATAATTTTTTGAATTATGTTATCACATTCACTTTTAATTTGACAAGATACATATAAATCTCTTTGATACTTTTTCTATTTAAATACCACAAAATAGACCATGTGATAACGAGTTGTAAATTTTTTTGAAAACTAATGCATCTTTTTTATTTATTTATTCATTACAGGAACTCCCTGAAGGACGACATATTCGTGTCGATAATAAAATATTCTATTTTGACATAGGTAAGCACAATTTTTGTAATATATATGTAATGTTGAAGTTCATACTTTGTATACGAAAATAATGCTATGAAAATGAAACATTTTATAAATGCATAAGCAATATCAAAAAATGTTAATATAGCAAGTGAAAGATGAAGAACTTTTAATAATAATTTGTCAAAACACGAGTTCCTACAACGTAATTCTAACACAATAAGATTTTCGCGGTTGAAATAATTTCGCGAAAAGTCAGTTTGCAGGCTCAAACAAGATTTTTGCTGTCTTTCACTTGCTCCTTTGTGTTGTATGCTAAATTGTATGCTCCTCATTAGAGGTCCCAATATCGTTCTCATATTGTCCGATATTTACGAGAACGATATATAGTATTGGGACCTCTACTCCTCATGCTCTACATTCAATCTACATTTTACCTTAACATTTATTTATTTATCCATTTAATGAAATATGACATTTTTTTTTATAGGACAAAACAATCGGGGAGTTTTCATGAGAGTGTCAGAGGTAATTTTTTTGAGTTTTTTTTAGTATTCACGAACCTTATTTTACTAAGAAAATATTTTAAGGGAACGAAGACTTAGAATTGGGGGTTTTCAAATTTTTTGAAAAATAGTTTGATAGAATAGGAATTAAGAAGAAACACTTGAGCCGTGAGGTTTTGAAACAAGTTAAAAGTACGCACTGAAAAATACATTGTATTTGGGATAGACAATGGTTTTTCTCAATTCCATCGCATATGACCAGACATTATAAAGTCTAGATCCACTTTTGTTTAAACTTTTAAAGCTGATACTTCCTGGCACGCGACTGACGGTTGCTCATTCCCACAATAATAACATGGGATGTACTATGGTTAAATTCATGCAAATAAAAATTGTAGGTATTATAAATGATTCAGTTTCAACTTTTGAAAATGTTTGAAAATAATAACTAAATTTTTCATTAATTCTAAAATTCCATCTCATCTCTTAAACTATCAGGAAGTTTAGTTAAAGTACTTTAATTTCTAGAAAACTTTTTTCATGTAATATCTCGTACATTATTGTTGGGGGAAAAATGGAGAAATAATCATTTTTATACATGTGGACTATAACTCTGCTTTTGGCTTGCTCTCCTCCTCCTCATCATCCACATATGATGAGAGTTGATTTTGAGAATACTGGATCCGGTGGTATTAGGTAGTTGATAGTACAAGTAGTGATTCGTATAATATAAAAAAATACAATATTAAAGGGATACATTGAGAGACAGAGATGGAGTTTTTGTGCGTACACGCACCTACACACACCACCACATGTTTTCTCAATGCGTAATCTTCTCCAATGTAGTGGATATCTGTGGATTGTACCTTCATTCATGTCTTCTCTTTTGTGAATGTGTGTGTGTGTTTGTACGAGTTATGAGAGAGAGAGAGGACGAGCTCGGGAAATATTATCTTGTTCTCTCTCTCTCTCTCTCTGGGGTTGTGTGGTATTCCTATCTATGGTTGTTGGCCTCTCCCCACTTGACTTACTCTTCTGCATATACACAACATACTTTGAGTATTTTTTTGTGTGTGTTTGTATTTGTCGTTAGAACAGTTTCGAATTGGTCCTACGTCTTTTCTTCGAACGTATTATTTTCGAAAGCACTTTGTTCTAAACATTTTGTTCAATTACACAATATTCGAAAGACTTTTTATTCGAAACATTTAGTTCGAATAAAAAAAATTCAATACACAATGTACAATATGCAATGTACTACATAGTACCAGTGTGAAGAGAAAAAGAGAGAATGAAAAAAAACTATACACACA
>JAQIVZ010001743.1:0-28040 GCA_034700945.1 Arrhopalites spinosus
CCTAACCGTCACCCCGATGTAGTTTGGACTGACAGTGAGGAGGAGGAAATGTGAAACCATTACACATAATTTGTATTCTTCAGGTGCAATTTTGTAATAGTGGCCGGGGCCACTAATTGAAGATATACGGTACTTTTAGCTTGTCATTTATATATACAATCTTAATAACAGGAGGATGTAGGGAAAGATGAAAAAAAACATTTTACTGAAATATAAAAATTTTGTAATGATAACACTCTCTCTGTAATTTTATTACATGAATGATGGCAGTCTAAAAGTTACAGAAAAAATCAAAATAAAGATGAAGGCTACGATAAAACAATACAAGATTCATCTCAAATATTTGTATATTAAAAAAAGAGCTAAGAGCCCGGAGAATGTACATAATACCCAACATTATATGACTATAGTCTAAAATATATGTCTAAGGGTAGCAAAGCTACGTCGTATATTTTGGTCATTATCACAATAAAAAATCGTGATAAAGACGGAAGATTGGGAAAAGACTAAAAAAAATAAATGAAAGTAGCCGGCCTCTTGAACCGGTAAGACGGCATTAATTATCATATGGCAGAGCTCTCATTAATTAGTAATAGAAAAAAATTGAGTATTAAAAAGAGGTGAGATTGTAACAACAAAAGAGAGAGAGAAACGTCTTGTTAATATCTTATTTATAAATTAGTCGATCCAGCCTCTTTTGCGTAATTTCTCATGAATCAACTGGTATGATCTGGTTGTAGCCAGTTTCAATCAAAAGCTCACTAGAAATGACCATGCAGTTGTAGTATCACTATGTAGGTACTACTTACATTACATAGCCTAACCTGCTCAGATTCAAAAGGACAAAGTCATGATCACCCGTAGGTAGTACATAAGTCGTCATCATCATCATAGTGGAGAATTGTCTCAATTTAAAAATTCACAGTCTTTAAGATATTCTACAAAAAAATTCCTTTCTCCTCTTGTGAACACAAAAGGATGTAAAAAAGGGTTAATCTTAATAAAATGTAAAGTATGGCTACTTCAAGTAAAAATCTTATTAATTATCTTAAGGTGAGAATGACAGAGCGTTCCTTGGTGTTTCTACTTGAGTTTGTACATTGTTTTTGACAGGGAACAAGTTAATCGTGACGGCTTAAATGCATTGGGTTACTTGTTGAACTAGTGGATTGTCTACATTTTTACACTGTACATGTGGGATATTTTAATAATCATATTAAATTTGAAATGTTTCTCCGGTGAAATAAAATTAGACATATGAAAAAAACACGTATAATATTTATTATACAAGTACTGAAAATATTTATACTCTTGAGACGAGTATGGACATTGGCACGTCTCTCTCAATGTATTCTAAATTGTATTCTATTAGTATTGACTGTCAAAAAATATAGTCAAATTTTAATTTGACTGCTTTTCTTTGAAAATCTCTAATTGACACAAGAACCATCGCCATATGCCGATTGAAGAATAATTGAGAAAAATGTTACATTTACAGCCATAACTATTCTTTGTATAGAGTAAAAGGGATGGGGTTGAAAGACCGTATATCGTATGAAGAAACAGAGGCTAAAATCTCCCCTTAGGGAGTACTTAATATGTATCATCCTACATATTGGCGCCAGCCGACAGTACGACTAATCTAGTTGCCAAAATCTTTTACTATTTTGCATATTATTATATTCCCCTGTACTTGTGTAGTCTCTCGCTCTCTCTGTTGTAAATTTATTTGTGCATTTTTCTCTTAGAGAGAGAGAGAGAGAGCTGAATATACAAATCCATAAAAAAATTGATTGTTGATTGCCTATTACCTATACATGTTTATTGTATATTTTATTTTGAACAAATTGACAATCTGGCTTTAGAGTTGACCTGAGGGTGAAGATTTGGAAGAAAGAAAAAGGAAATGAGAGAAATGGCCAACCATATTTTTTTGACATGGACACACACAAGATATTTTAATATACTTGTAAATATGATAGTAAGATGAGATGTGTGTCCTGTAATGATGGTATATAATATGTCATGGAAGATAAGAGGCAACTTGTGTGGTAAAAAAAAATTCATGTTGTATGAGTAAACAGGGATGAATGGTATTTAATTAAATTTACGGCTGAGGTTTTACTACATTGACGATGCAGGACGAAATAAAATTAAACAAGTACGTGTGGATAATGATAGAGTGTGCATAGTAATAATTGTTTAAAGTTCACCCTCCGTACTATACTTGTGTACTTACATTAAATGTACATACACAAATGTTCATGTGAATTATGAATGAGTGGAGGGGGTTGACTGGAAATAGTGTTGATGGTGGTTGTTCTTTCACTGATTTTTTTCAAGATAAACTATTTATTATACAGTTAAAAAATATTATTACTGTGTATGTACACAGAGAGAGGGATTATCCATGCGTTTTACCACATTCACTAACATTGTGGCCCTATGAAAAAATAGTTTGGGGACTACAGACTACAAGGAGAAAATTCTCGGACTAGAAACTTTATAGCCTTCTTCCGTTATTATTATATTTTTATAAAGTTGGAACATATTTTTTTGATCTCTGTATTATAAATGCTCAAAAATATAATTAATTAGTCTGATTATCTCTTTAATATATGTACACAAGAGGAATAAATTAAGATTTTTTTTATGATCAGTCAGAGTGTAGCTTAAATTAAATATTATTGTAGAGATGAATATATTTAAAAGTTCAAGTTTATGTTTAAAAAGTTGTCTCTGCATATTTTATTATGTTTCCTAGTTGGGCATTTTGACAAGGACATGGTGTAGACATCGCCAGGAGTGAGATGATTTTTTTACAGTAGCAGTTTTCTTGTTTTATAATGGAAATACTGATGATGAATCTTGCTTTGAATTGAATTGAATGTGATGCTCATCATCATATCATCAGATTGAAAAATGCATACCGTACATTTAAAATATTCTTAGAGTTTGCTAATTTCAAGAAAACTTGAGTATGTAAAATTGTACAATTAAAAATGGAAAAGGCCAGTCATGGGGTAAAGGTAGGTAGAGGTTTCTTCGCATTTTTTTTATTAATGTAGCCTGACAATATGGTAAGAGATATTCTGTCTAATCTGTAGAAGGCTAGAGAATCTTCTTTTGTTGTACAGGCAGTCATACTAGATAAAGCTTATACAGATACATATGCTAAGTCAGTTTTGTACCCTCATACGATTTGACTACAGCGATTGATGGTGAAGTGGTTTGGTTCGAGGTCATAATACAAAACGTGGGTAGCGGCACGTGGTCTGGTAGGAAAATCATTACATTCCTGACAATATACAGAATCTCTACAAGAGAGAGAGAGACCAACCGAAGTTGGAATATCATACGTGAGTAGTTGGCTAATATTTTATCATTCCATCGTATTATAATGATGAACGTTTTTCAGCATTCTTGCTCTCTCTCTTCTTCATCTTCAATAATTGTGTTTGTAGCTGCTGGGTTTTGTCTGTATGTACTCTCTCTCTCCCTCTTGCTCACAATTCAAAGAGGCTTATTACGAATAGAGAAGAGTTCATATGATGTTGTCTTGTATATTACATTTTTTTAAATTAAATTACCCACCATGCTAATAAGATAATGTTTCAATAACTACAGTTATCATCTTGATCATGCACACAAAAAAATACTTTCTGTCTAAATAAGGAAACACCTTTTTACATTTACTTTTTTTTTGTTGAAATGTTTTACAAGATTTGAGAAAGTAGACCAGTGAATTTAGGAATTTAAGAAGAATCTAGATATTGTACTACAAAAATCCTTCTTTCTGTCACAAAGTCCATGACTATTCTCTCTCTCTCTCTCTCTATGGGGATGTTAAACTTTTAATGAAAGACGTAGTTGGACAACTCTTCTCTGTACAAAATTTTTTTTGTCTACTTTACTTTACACACCATGTAAAATACCTTGTTATTAGATGTGTGTGTACAATAGTCAACAAAAGGAAGATTTTTGTGACCTTACCGTATGTACAACAGTATAAAAATGATCCATGTAGATTATAGAGATATACTTGTGTGTTAAAAAATGCATGCACATCTGGTTGTGTACATATAATATATGCATAGCTGTATACTTAACATGTGTACTTTATATGTACAGATAGATAAGCTTTATTTTAGCTTACATTTTGTGATTTGCATATAGAAGTATTTTTTTGCTATTCTTTCACCGGCTGATTTACCTTGAAAGTCATTTTGTGAGAGTTGGAGTAAATGTGTGTGGGGTCAGTGTCGAAATTCCTGAGGCAAGCACAACAAATAATTTTTTCCACACTTTAAAAGAATTATAGACGCTCTTGTCTCCTGTCTCGTATTCAATTAAAATTCATCGCTTTTTAACCCAAGAATTCCTCTTGCATTTTTTTAGGATTGTTCATTGTCGTGTATTAGCTATTTTTCTTTGTATGTACAGATACGATTAAAGTAGAGATACATTTAGATCCGTAATGCATAATACACCATGTAAAATAATTGTACAGTATTTAATTTTACCTAGAACTTTGGCCCTACTAATTATTTTGACGTGTAATAAAATTCTGATAATTATAAAAATATTTTTCATTTCAAAATTTTGAATATTTTACTGCATATGAAAACAACGAAGGACACAATGCACTATCAAAAAGAGAAGATTTTATAGGAATGGACAAATTGTGTTCTATTGAATTCTTTGAGAGTCTTGTTCTAAACTTTATGAATTGAACTGTAAATGAACATAATTTTCCTGGGTCATGTTGTTTGTAAAGAGAGAAGAGTTGAATATTTGTGTGTTCCTAGGGACAATTGTAACTCATGCAAATTTGTGGCGTCCTTGTACCATCAATCTGAGCGTTTCAAGCCTTATCAAATATCTCTTAAATCGTAATTGCGTGCTTGTTTTGGTGTTCTACAAAAAAAAACAGTAAAAATCCTGGTGGAATGGCCTCATGCCACAACTTGAAGTTTTTTAAATGTTGAGAAATTGTACAAAAATTATATATCGGAATTCCCCATCTTATTTCTAGTCCTACTCTAACATTCCAAATATTCTATACTGTAAACTATCCACTCCATTTATTTTTCTACATTATTTTATACGAATAGTGGAATTTCATAGAATATTTGCAACTATTAAATTTTTATTCAAATATTTTTACTCTTCTTATTAATTTCATTCGTAAAGACTATACATTTTTTACGACTTATTTTAATTCACGGGTAAAAATTTATTGTAAACAATTTTTGGTTTTGATTCTTACGAATTGTACTTTTGTCCCTGCTGTGACAGATAAAAATTGTCAATGTAGAATTTCCACCTTTGGGACCATTGGGGTGTTTAATTGAAGAAGAAACAATTTTATTATGTACTAAGTACATACAATTATGACTAACTAAGGTATGTAATATGATATTGATAACTATAGGTAAAAGTTTAGTGCTGTGATTGCCTATATACATAATACAGTGTGCAACTTTTTATTTATTTATTCATTTTTGCCACTGGTTTGTTTCCGTGTTTGACATTCACCTGTAGAAGAAAGAATTCAAATTAAAAGGAATGGGAAATTTCAGTTCACTCTCGCTCATTTGAGACTTAATGTTATTTTTCCAGTTTTTTCTTGTCATATCCTCTCCCCCTGTTTTTTTGTTTAGTAAGAGGAAATGAAAATGAAAATTAAATGGGTAGTACACACATATACATATAACAAAGGACATTGGTGGCAGATATTTAGTAGGATTGTTGACTTGCCCACCATTTTATATTGTATTGATGATTTAAACAAGATGGGAAGAAGTTCAACAACAAGGAAAAAATGATTTTTAAAGAGTCCTGGCAGGTTTTGACTTGTAGATAAAGAGACATGTATAAAGTACATACTCGTATTTATATTTTTTTTAATACATGAATCATCTCAAAGACAATGACCATTCCCTTCTTCTTTTTTACTACAGGAGTGATGCCACTGGCTTGCACAGTGCTCAATTTTTTATATTATTATTATTACATGGCCTTTCCCCACGTGTCCCTTTTTTATTTGAACTTTTACAAATACATGTATGGGCAACAAATTAATCAAATAAATGAACAAAATAATATAAATATTTAAATCTACAAAGCCATTTAATTTATTAAATGAATTTGTTAATTTTTGTAAAAAACATTCTCTGTCAAGACAGTGGCAAGACAGAGAAGGGACTGCGAGGAACGAGAAAAAAGTATAAGAGAGACTCATTGAGAAAAAATGATTTTATTTTAAAGTTGAGAATCAACACGTGGTGCTCAACTTTATTTTTTTTTTACTATAATTCTCAAGAAGAATGAAGCACGTTGAGGTTGACTGCAGTTAGTCTACTAGTACGAGAGTGAGTTTTCTTGGCTTGGAAATAGGGAAAAGAATATAAAAAAAAAGTTGGATCAGAAAATTCGTTTGTTTGGAAATACACAAGTGCATCTAGTAAATACTGAATCAGGGCCAGAGGTTCCAGCCAGGAGTAGTATTTGTGCATAATACTTACTACATGCGAGCTATAGGATTGGGCCGAAAGATGTAAACAGTGACTGAGTAGAGTTCTTAAGAGTAAAAGTTGTAACACCTAGTAAAGGACTGAATGGAGTGTTGTGTATATGTATACACGTAGTCGGTATTCTTTTTACAAGTGTAGTATTTTTACTCGGGACGATTAAAATTTTTTGGCTAGAGTGAGAAATTTTTTGGCTTGTTATTTCCTCATATGTGACGTTTCCCAGTAGTTCATTGAGTTGAGATTTCCCTCAACTGCCCCATCGACCTTTATTGATATTGGCAGAGGGCTATAACTATACACAGACGTAGAGAGAGAGACATGTACACACACAGTGGCAGTGGCACTGCAGTGTACAAACAAGATGAGTGTCTCATCTTTTTGAAAAGGGAAGGTCTAAGTGCGTACACCCAGAAGGAGAGACAGAAAACAAGAAAAAAGACACAAGAAAAAAAAGACCCAAGCACATGTTCTCATTGGCAACTAACCACATGCCGCTCCTTTGGTTTGGTCAGCATTGCCAGCAAAGTTCAGTGAGAAATCTCATAGTGTTGGGTAGGGTCAGGAAGCTGATCCAATTCTGTTGCCAATATCATTGCATCACAGGGCATCATCACACACAAACGAGTCGAGACACAAATGTACACAAACATGCTGTACACTACACTTGAATGGAGTTTAACCAACAAAATATTTCTCTTTTTTTACCTACACCAATTCTTACTATTTTCTTCTTCTTTATGACTAATCACATTTTTTTTATTTTTGTTTATAAACGATAATGACCTTCCATTTCTTTTGTTGGATGTGGATCTATTGTACTTGTTACATAATCGAATAATTTAAATATCAATCAATATTTTCTCAATAAATTTAATAGTGGTTTAGCTATACAAACTATGATGATGGTTGTAATTGTACAAGTTGACTGGTTGTGGTTGAATTACATTTATGATGATGAATCTAAATTACAAGCAAGTAGGATTAAGAAACTAATTGGAAGGTTTTAATGGTTTTTTTTTTGTATATTTTGATTTATTTTCTTGTAGGGCTGACTGAGTTTCTCAACGGAACCCAACACCACCATCACCACTCCGTCAATATAAGTAGCCTGGAGAACTCTCTCAATATTTTGCTACTGTGGAGGCCTCAGCCATCAGTCTTCTGCCAATGGGTTTGGTAAGTTATTATTTTTCAACCTATTATTTTCATTTTGACGGCATATTTATTGTTTCAATCCTCTTTCAACAAAAAAAATATATTCATATAATGTACGAGAAGAACAATAACAACAGACAATTTTGCTCATGATAAACCCACCCTATGGCAAGTAGAATCATTGTTGCGTGTGTCTTGTACATTTTTTCTCTCTTTCTTATTGTGTCTGTAGGTGCTTTTGTATTTTAACTCATCATTATTATTTTAAATACAAAAGGGTCAGCTTATTTATTCTTTCATGATACATTACAAAATGACAAGACAAAATAAATTTATTAGAATGAGTTGGAGGTTGAATCATTCAAAAAAATGCAAAAATGTAATCCAATTAGTTTAAGTAACCAAACGAAACATCATAATAAACAAGAGAGATGATATTCAATTATTTTTATTAATCAATAATATTAAAAAATTCTGCTGGTGGTCTCTCATCACTTGATTTATAATTATTTCATTTGATCATTTCAACAAGAAAAATCATCCATTACTTCATGGTGGTAATATTCATTAACATGACGTGATTTTAAATTAAAATGAATACATTTTCTCTCTTTCTCTCTCTCTCTCAAGAAAAGGCTAAAAAGACCAATGAGAGAGCTCAATCTTTTTTAATATTTCTTAGAAAAAAAGACTGAGATTACTGAAAACTTGTATGAATACAGAAATCTCTTGTTGATAAAAAAAAGTAGGAGATAATATTTTAAAAAAAGTGAAAGGACTGGAGATAAAAATCAAAGAGTTAAAAAAAATTGAAGGATTTTGGAATGTCTATGGGCTATTTCTATTGAGCTTGAATGTTTCAAAGTGTAAGAAAAGTGAGTGTGTGTGTGTTGCTGGAAATAGAAAAAAAAGTGAATAGAGAGAGAGAGAAAGACGTTGGTTTAGTGGGATGAGAAAAATAAGAAGCTTGGGTCTTAATGGGAAGAACGTAATGTAGACAAGAAAAGAGCTGTCATATGTCCTTCCTGTCCTACATGAAAAAGGGTGAAATATATTTATAGGTACGCCATGCATGCCTCTAACTACAGACTACACATAAAGAGAGAGAGAGAGATACTACCGCTCTTCTTCTAAGAGGTTGACTTGCGAATTACGCAGATAGACGGTGAATTTTAACTTGGTTATTCTCGCGAATAGAGAGAGAGAGTCTAAAAAGAAAAGAGAGAGATGGAGAAAAAGAGATAAAAAAACGTTTATATCTTGATGTACGAAATGGGAGCGAATCTTTGTATGTTTGTCTCCATGTACACGCATTGAGCTAGGCCACCACCACACACATCCCCAACTTTAAAGCTGGGGAGTATCTTCTGTAGAGAGAGAGAATCTGTACAGTAAAAAAGATGCAGTGGGTAGTAGGAATCGCACTCCACTAGAATCGGATTCACTAAAACAGAACATCTATATACAAAGTTTGCTGACGAAAAGTTAGCAAGACTCATACATTATATACATTTATATTACGTAAAAATACGAATATGAATTGCGATCAACTCACTCTCGTATAAATAAGGGTGCTAAGACTTCTCTCCATCTTTTTTTTCTCTCTGAATCTCTACATTTCAAAAAACTCCCTTGTACATATATGGAAGATAGAAGCAGGAAAAGAATTGCGGAACTGACAAAAAGCTACAATGTAAAGTTTCTTTCTACACGTCACAATTTGTGTTTTTCTCTCTCTCTACTAAAAAATCTATAGAAAAGTACGCTCAAAGAGGGCTATAATAGGAAACTAAAATTACCTACTGCGTGTACAGTACACTGTACACATATAAATATGACCATATATTAAATACAAGTCATTATAATACACGTAGAAAGGTATTTCGAAAGTAGTGTCTGCATAGCCCTTATATACTTATACTCTAGGTGCTTGTGGTTTGGTGAGCGGTGGTTCTGTAAGTCTTCACCATGATCGCGGCTAGCGTCTTGAATCAGTCCCTCAGAGGACCCTTAGAAGTCCCTCAGGTGCTCTGTACATTTTAACTACATTTCAGATTTAATTAATTATTTAACTACACAACCAGGCAATCATGACTGGTTGTTATGTAGACAGGTGTAGGACAAGGCTTCCCTTACACGAGTGTATTATTGTAGACTCTAAAAATATGCCAATAATTGCAGATAAAAAATGTACGAAAGACTTTATTTTTTACAAAAGCTCATCATACATGAGCTATAAAATTGCACACTTTTTTCCTTGCAATCACAAATGTATGCATATAAAATAAAAATAATGCACCAATGATAAGTACATATAACGTATCTCTCCATTATAGTTTACATACCTATAAATGAATGTTGTAACATCGTTACAAATTAGGTGCCAACACAAGGCATCATTTGACAACTAATTGCACAACAAAAAAAAAATATAGAAACACAAATTGGACACATAAATCCTGTATTTTATATACAAAAAAAATTACCTTTAAATGTACAGGGTAGGTAAATTTGACTCAAATATTTTATAAATCATAAAGTTGATTGTCCTTACACAAAGTGAAAATATTTAACCCTGTATGTTATATACACAAAAAATTGACGTTTACTTGTACAGGGTAGGTAAATTTGACTCAAGTACTTTATAACTTTTATAAAATTGATCCTTACATGTACAAGTACAGGGTTTAGGTTAGGATAAGTTGAGTTTAGGAAAGCTTTGACATTTTCCTGTTGTTTAGCCTGACTAGCTAATGATTTACCTTATTCTTGACATGATTTAACTTGCCGGAAATTCTAAACTGTTTCCACATGTTCTTGTTTGACGTGGCCCCGTCACACGTGACTGACACCACCGGCTAGCCAGCACCTTCCAGTCTTATAATTACAGACAATAGTAATTTGGCCAGAATATTTCCAGGAGCTGCTGACCTTGATGCAAAGCATCCAATGGGTTGCACTCGATCTGAATTCAGAGACCTGAACATGAACACCAAAGCATGATCTGATGCTTTCTTTGTAGTAGCCAAGTACTCCTCCGTGTATTCGGCGAAGTCAACAAGTCCATACAGTTTGAAATCACTTTTGTCAAAGCTCATGGATTCACGCACTTTCATTTCATCAAAGATAATAGAAACTTGCCTATCTATGACAGACTGGTTTTTTGACTGTTTCTTGATCGCCTCGAAGACAAAATCTTGAAACCCATATTCACATTTGACGGCTCTGATCAATTTTTGTAAAGTAGATTCATGGGGAAGTGGAAGCATTTTAGTGTCGAACAAATGACGATAACCTTTGGGACTTTTGATTTTTAATAGGAGACACTGTAACAAATAATCTGATTCGTACCTCATTCCATATTTTGATTTGCCTTCCAATCTTCTCTTGGCAATTTTTGCTGCTGTTATCATTTGTAGTTTCATTGACCTAGGGAGACGTGCCGCTTCAATGCTTCTCTTTAAGACCACCTCCGAATCTTCACCCCTTTTTTTGTGGGCTTTTCTTTCCATGATAGAAGTTCAAGTTGACAGTTGACAAGTTGTTGACTTTTCTTTTTTAATTTCTCATGTAGTGTCGTTGGTTTTGTCATCATCGTATCATCTATTGGTGGAGTAGCAGTCTTGGTTTTGTCCCGTGACTTTCGTACTGCTAAAGTATTTTTCAACGTCTTACAGCTGTCACAGACTCCATCACAAACAACAGTGCAATTATTTGAATGCCACGCATTCATATGTTTCACTCCTGATTCTAACCCTTCAATTGCATCATATCCTTTGGCGCCCTGACATAGTTTAATACGACTAAGGATTTCTGGAGTACTCCAAAGGTCGTCACACCGTTCCAATTGCCGTGTCTCGAATTTCTCCGTAACATCTGTCTGTTGAATGTGGTAAACCGTCATGGACATTGACCCACATTCTGAAATCTGCAATAAAAAATATTTTTGTCAAAAATAGTCCTCACCCTGTACATGGATAGTGATTTTTTTGCATATAAAACTAATGGGTCACATTGAGTCAAGTTTGTGCTGAAAGAACTAATTTTCCCACTAGGGAAATATTTTTGTCAAAAATAGTCCTCACCCTGTACGTGGATAGTGACTTTTTTACATATAAAACTAATGGGTCACATAGTGTCCACTTTGGGCATAAAGAATTATTTTTTTCATTAACGAAATATTTTTGTCACCCTGTACTAACCCTGTCCATTGAATGTCAATTTTTAGCACTACAATGATATGCTTAGTCAAAAAAGGGCCAACTATGTACGCAAAGGAACAATGAGAATGAGAATTAATAAAAAATTGAACTTACATTGATCATTTTTTTGATCATCGATGGGTCTTGTTCTCCAATTTCCCAAACTTTGAAATTATCCTTTCCTTCTACAACTACACGACAATAACACCAGTTTGGTGGTAATGATTTTACATCTAATTCACGTTTTAGCACATCAAAATTAACTAAATTGTTATTAATGACCTTGTTGTCATCCTCAGAAATCACAATTTTTTTTGTTTTAGGTTTGTCACTTTTATTTCTCACAGTTGGTTCTTTACGGAGAGGCTTTTTGTTATAATAGTTGGGTAATTTGTCATTTACAAAAATAGTTGAAACTGCATTTGGAGCTAGTGACTATTGCTCTCTGTGGGGCAGAGGAACTTGCTCTCCATTTATGATAATTGTCTTCTTAGGTATTTTAATGTAGTCAGGTTCAAAATGTTTTGAACATATCACAGAACTTCTTGAAAAATCAAATTTCTTGTCGACTCTCTTTGGAATATTTTTTAGCCACAATTCTCCTATTTTTTCACATTTGGGGGCACTGAACACATGACCTGCATGTCCACGATGCCCTGTTTTGCAACCGTATACATAACAACCAGTCATGATTGCCTGGTTGTGTAGTTAAACAATTAATTAAATCTAAAATATAGTTAAATTTACATAGCACGTGAGGGACTTCAAAGGGCCCTCTAATTGACTGATTCAAGACGCTAGCCGCGATCATGATGAAGCATTACAGAACCACCACTTTTTTTAACATGTAAAAAGCCCAAAGCTCCATAACTATAAGTATATACAAGCTATGGTGTCTGTATGATTGTTGAAAAAAAAGGAAATTTAAAAAAATTCAAGTACATTGATGTTTCTTTTACATGCTCTCTGCTTGAAAAAACTAAAAAGGTTTGTGGTAAGGAGAAATTTGTAAAGTGAAAAATGGGAAATGTTTCTCATGATCGTCCAGTGGATTTAGATACAAGATAAAGATAGAAGATAGATGTTCCCCACTATACAGTTTCCTTGAGAGAGGCAGGCACAAGGATGTTGGGGAGAGAGTGAAAAGTGTAATAGTAGTAGCGTGTCTTTGCGTGGACCGATGGAAGGAAGGCGACTCATAGAATGATGAATTTGGAGTGACTAGCGTTTACTATAAGAACTGTAAATTGTACTTGGACAAGTACACCATGTATGCTTTATTCTAGATGTATTATTACATGTAGTTATAAATATGTATTCAACTTTTACTCTATTGTCGTATAGGTGTAAGAGAGCGTGGGTTTTTTTTCTCTTGTATCTCCTCTTATTATGCATAAGGTACTACTACGACTCCAACCCGAGAAAGGAAGCTTAAAGACAGAAATAGGTTCAGACACTAAATTCTTCTGTTTTATGTTGCTGGTTGGACGGTGAACTCTCTTCCTTTACTTTCTATGGGCGACTGGTGCTTGTTGTATTTCTTCTTCCACATGACGAGATTTCTCCATTACCCTTCTATCATGTTAACATTCATGATCATCTCAACTCGAGGACCAGCGACCATCATCACATTCACATTTTCATATTATTTAACCTCCTCCCCTACTTTGGTTGGTTCTTTGGTTCCTTCCTGTTACTGTTTGGCCGCCTCTGCATTGTCTCATGTCAACCAAGTCATTTCTACACCTGCAAATTATTTATGAGACTCTGCCATTCTCTCTCTCTCTCTCTCAGGCCATGTAATCCACACTGACTACCACATCCACATGGAAATTTTCTTCTTTTCTGTTTTATTCTTCCAGGCCATGATTCGGGATTGGTAATCGGTTCATATATACCGATATACATGGATATTGTAATATATATGGGGGTATATGTAAGTAAAAGGGCGAGAATTCTATTCATATTTTTATTATTCTTTTTCTACAAAACGTTCTCTCCCACTAAAGCCTTGTCTTAGCCCATTACAATGAGCACTTTCCTATTTCTTCTTTTTATAAAAGACTATGGTCTCTGTATTATGTATATATATATACGTTGCCAGTCAATGTTACGCCAATTCAATGGAATCACCACCTCGTGCCGTACCGCTTAAGAAAAATGCAGAGACACAAGAGAGAGATCATGGAATAAAGAGAGAGAGAGAGAAAATTGTGGATGGGTTAGGCCATGCATATGACATGATAGAAGAGCTCATTTGATGAAGAGGGTAATCTTAATGCAAACTAGGAGCAAATGGAGGAAGAGAATAAAATAATGAAGAATGGCAAGAATCCAGCTTGAAGAAGCTTGAAGGAGCAACTACAGAAACAACAATTCCGATGGAGACCAAGACAAGGGGGTTGAGTTTTTAAAGCTTATGCCTTCTTTCTAGACTTTTATCTTTTCCATTATACTTGTATGGCAAGCTATATACACATATATTATTATTATAAGGTATATAACAACAATGTCATATATCTGTATATGCATACTCAAAGAATTTTCATATTAAATCATATTCATGTATAATACTACACATATTATATACTAATGCAGCAATAGGATTCTGCATGGCACAAAAATTTAATCTATGCATAGCTTTTCATACTTTTTTGTCTCGCATATTTACATATATATACAGATATACACACTCTACATATTTAGTTAAGTATTAAGTAGCTACATATGTGTGTGTGTATTGTACAGATATAAAGCTTTTAATGTACGAGTCCATTGTGTGGATGAAGATAGGGATTGTAGATTGAAAAAATATTTAGTAGTTTTTTCCTTTTTTTCTAGCAAGAAAATGACATTAAAGAGATGTGGGGAATTTGAGTTTTTTGTAAAATACATAAGAATAATTGTAAAAGATTTTATAATGATGAGAGGACTCACTTCTTTGCCATTTTGACTTGGCTTTGGATATGTTGATACCAATATCATCATGATGAAGTTTAGTTGTTCACTCTATTAATGGGCTAATGAATGTAGTGATTCCAACATGTTTAAAACACAATAGAAAAAGAAGACTTCTTTTTTTTCTGGTTGGTTTCGTCGTCGTCCTTCTTGGTCGTCATTTTTTCTTCAACTGCATTCTAGGCCAACTTGCCCGGCCACTAACCTCAAAAAAAATATCGTATCGTGACCTCCTCAAGGACGTTGTTAGTTTTTTATTCTGTATTATTCCTTTTAGTTGTCAAGTGAAATTTGAAATTGTTGCCACTACTCTAGGATATATATTTTCAATTTGTATGGTTGAGTAGTTCTATAATATGTATGTAAAACTAACGTGAGGTTCCTTTTGGGACTAAATTATGCAAATGTTAAATTCTTTTGTGTAGTGTATGGTCTGTATATGTGTATGTATATTTATTTGAGCCTTTGGGCTTTGACCGCATTATTTGTGTGCTTTATGAGTTTATGATGAATACACCCCATCCAAAGATTTATTTGCACGTAACATTTCATATTCATACGGATCCTCTTCATCATAATTTCTTGTATATGAGTAATGTTAAACTATGGAACTTAGACTTGTCAATTATATATGCAAACTTTTTTTTTCTGTATGGTCTTGTAATCATACGAATTTGTAGTAATCTTCACTCTTTAAAATGTACGCACCTGTACTGTGTGCTAGGGAGATGATACGTGCAATTACCTAACTTTTTTTAACGGTTAAAACCATCTTTGACGCTCTTTGAATTTACCTTATGTTCTCCCCATCTTGACAAAGATACGGAGGTACATGTATGCAAATTTGATGGGATTCTCAAAATTTATTTTTTCTCTCTCTTTATTTTGACTTATGTTGTTATATGTATACGTAGTATAGACTACAGATATAATGCCATTTTATTTTTTTATGATGACGAAGAATGGCAACTTTTTTGAATTGTCTAAATTATTAGAAAAATTTAAGGAATGTGGTCAGTAAATTGGAATTTGAATTTTTGGTCGTCTGAATTGTGAATTGAATATTTTTGTTTTAAAAATAAAAAAGAAAGTAGAATGAATAAGATAAATAAAATAAACTTGTGTAGTCTCAAGTCACATATAAAAAAACAATTAGTTATTAAACACACAAGAGAGTAGAGCGGATCTTGTAATGATTTGTGTTGGGTCTCTCTCTCGGTCATGTAGACGATAGAAATTCCTTCCTTCACTCGTGAGGCGACTGTCTGTCTTCCCACGAAATTTTACCTCGATATCACAACAATGGACACTTGAGGATTGAATACTAAAAAGAATTTTAAATGGGTTTAATCTTATATAGTCATAAAAAATTTTGTGACAAATATTTTTTGTATAAATATGAAAGTTTTGTGTTCTTTTAACTTAAAGGTCAAATTTAATTTGTAGAGATAATCTCATTCATAAGAATTTTCCTCTGTGTGGAGTTTTTTTTAGTATTATCAGTTTAGTTGAATTTTACTCACTTTTTATTTTATTTATTCTCCCCATTTAATCTCAGACGGATGTTGACTGTGATAGGAAAAAATAAAAAATTCTTGTCAACAATCAACTTTGTAATACTTTCAATATGTGGACAATATTTGTTTTTTTTGCATCCTGCCCTAAAAAAGCTTTCAATTATTTTTCAACTTTTTACGTCACAATCAACTTTATACAGTTTTTTTTTGTAGAACGAAGCACGCTTTTTGACTTGAAAACAGGAAACTCTCAATTAAAGTGAGACTATGTTTCATAATTTTTTTTCAAGTTTTAAATGACAATCAATAATATATTCCACATAAATTAAATTTTAAAATGACAATAATAATTTCTTTTACCTGAAATGAAGCAAAAACACAATTATTGGTCTATTTTATAGAAAGTTGATTTGGTGAAGCAGGTACCTTTAAAATTTATCCATTTAAAATTTTATAGTTAACTAAAGTTAACTTGCTATTCATTCAAGCTTGAGGAAAAATAATTCTACATAAATATTTATTTGTACCTATATCCGTCTATTTCCGGATTTTTAATAATAAAAATCAGCACACATTTTTCATCATTAACTGTTTTTTTCTGCATTAGACCCTTTCTGTTGATAAAAATCAACTAACAGGATTTCCCATAATATGACATTGTCAGTCCAAAAATTCAACAATATTAATTTCAAAAATGTACATAATCAACAAACAGAATTTGAACCTAAGGCACGTTCCTTGATATAAATCTTCATTGTATTAAATAAAAATTTGTGTGATTGTTAAAATTTGCATTTTACATGTTCCATTTTATCCCCCTTGTAATATTTTACAACAGTTTCATAAAATTTATGAATGATGATTTAAAGATTATCAATCAAGAGAATAGATGAATCATGATTAAACAGGTACAATATAATAATTGTAACTATAAAAATTGAAATCATGTATACATTTTCAAGATTCTTAAAAACAAAAATAATAATAATAATAAACCTAACTTTGTAGCTGATATAATTAGAGGGGTAGATGCATTTGAATTTAGTTATGTTGAAAAGATTAAAATAATTGTGTGCACTAGACGAAGAATTCATAATTTCACAAAGATAATATTTTTGACAGTCATACATGTACATTGTACATAATCAATTCATTTTAAAAAGAAGAATTTATTTTTGAAAATTATTACAGTTGATGAGGGGAAGATTGTGAGGCTATAATTTTGGAATTGTTTAAAAAAGAAAGAAAACTGAAGATTTAAACAACTGGCTAAAGACAAGTTGAGGACGAATGAGGAACGAAGTTTTAGTTTATGAGGTTTAAACACTACTAGAATGATTTTAATGAGTAAAAATGAAAATGGGTTAACGGAAATGAAAGAATAGAGAGATGTATCTGTACATGTTAAAAGGAAAACTAGGTGAGATGAGAGTCTTTAAGTGCAGTGAAAAAAATATAATGATTGTTAAAAGATTTTGTGTGTACTTGTTGATGATAGTTTATAGCAAGTTTAGTTAGGCTACATGTCTTAAATGTTGTAGAGGCAGAGATAAGGTCAGGGTTACCATGACTTGGCTTGGCAAGGACTTCTCTTGGACGCGTTCGATTGGCTCGTACTCCCTCTCAGCTGCTCCTCGTATATCTGTACAATATACACACACAAGCACTAGACTACACAATCACTGGCACAAGAGCAAAAAAAAATATTTTTATGAATGTGAGTACAATCACGATCATCAGATGATACAATTCCATTTGTTGATCAATTCCATCACGGAAGTTCCCTTTCGTTTTATTGTGCTGATTATAGCCCAGTACACTTTTTTAAAAAAAATGTTTTGAGTCAAAGAGATGAGTTGGAGTTGATTTACATTTTTTTTTCTTGCCTACATTTTCTTGGTGTACATTATGCATAAGATGGTGGGTTACATGGAATGGTATAGTAGTTTTTATTTTATCCTATTGAATACTCAGTATGAGTAGAACCTGCTCGAATTGAGACTGTGGTGTCTTGTTTCTTGTTTTTTATTTTATTTTTATAAAAACATAACTTTCTCACTACTACTTATACGTACAATCCTTGTTTTGGTTGTCAATTGGACATTTTAACTACCGTGTCATATTTCTAACCATGAAGAGAAGGAGAATCTTTCATTGTGTTTTTATTTTATTGAATCTTTCAAATTGTTGAATCCGTATTTTTCTGTGTCAATTAAATTATATTTTATTTCTCTCTCCATTCTCTTTTTTGTTTTAAATTTTATTTTATTCTTGGAATAATAATTCAAGTTATTATAGACAATGTGGTTTACAAAATAATTGTATTTTACTTGTTCTTAGACTCCTTATAATTTCTTTTGTAAAGATTTTTGCAAGGAATTTTTAATGGAAATTATTTATTTAATTTTTATCATAAATTACTGACCCTACTTTTGTAAAGCATAGGCAAATTGTTTGGTTAGCATGACCTGGTCAGTGTCAAATAAAGGAGAAAATGAAAAGACGTTGGTGCAATCTGCCAGAGATTTTTTCTACCTACAAAAAATGATAAAGTCGTGGGAGCTCAGAATGTGAGATCACAAGCACAGGGAGGTTCTCCTTCAACTCAAAAATCTCACTTTCCACAGTATTTCATGTAGAGATTTTGATGATTCACGAATTTTCCCTTTTATAAAAATGGATACTACAAAGCAAATTTTTTTTCTATGTAAAAAGGGTTAAGAATGAGGACCCTTTTTTTATCTTTTTTTAGACTGTCATTAATGAAGCAGAACCACATATACTTTCATTGAGGGGGTATCATTTTTCATGACTATAGTCATGCATATTTGTATTATGTATTTATTGTACAATCCCTTTTTTGTCATACACGAAGCCCCCATGATTCTTTCCTTTTTTCAAAAAAAAAACTTGACTGTGTCTGTGCAAAATAAAATGGATTTTTATGAGATGAAAACGAAGAAAAATACTGATTAATCGTAAGAGAGTTGAATGTGTACATAATTTAAATAAAATTGAAATGCCACTGTTTGTTTTAGAGATGGTGGGAAGAGATGAGTCTTAAGAGTATTGGTAACATATCTTAATTGTTATTAAACTAGTATTGGATGATATAGTCATCCAGTATAATTACATGAGATGGTTTGACAAGATTCATTTTACAATTTTAAAAAATTCTACGCTTACTCGTACGTTAAACTACTACGTCGTTCAAGGTGCATGATGCCATTCTCTACAATTAAAGTAAAGACTGCTACTGGTAGTGATGGCATGCACAATATTATTTGTTGTCCTCGGTTTTTAACACATCGAGCTACAAAAGAGAGAGAGAGAGAGAGAGAGAGAGAGAGGGACGGGGGGAATGATAAGGAGATGAGAATTTGATAGTAATATTTCTTCTTGATTAGCCAACGTCCTCCAACTCGTAAAAGGCAAGGGCGTATGCAAATGTACAGATAGTAATACTACTACTGATCTATGGTTCAAGATGAAAATGATGACTGGATAAACCTCTCCAGGTCATCGAACTGAATTAAAAGTTGAAAATTATCAAGTCGTCATCATCACCCTTTTGTAAATAACACAATATCCTTACTATTGTGATTACAACACATAAAAAAGCGGTCCATAGTACTCGTACAGAAAACTATTCTCTCTCTTGTTCTTTGTAATTTACAACAAAATTTTAATCATTTTCTTTCTAGTTAGTTGTTTCTTTTTAAATATTTTTTGATACATTTTTATTGTCTATATTGATATTTTACAATTACTTAATAAATAATAATGGTGTGAGAGTATGGTTATACTTAATTGCTTTTCCATTTACTGGTTATGATTTTTTTAAAAAAATATTTTACACAGAAACTTTAAAGTTTAAACATTGTGAAACTTGTCTGGGGACTTGTTTTAATTTTTTCTTAGTAAAACTCTATTGAAGTTTACAAGTTACCTTTTTTGATATATAGAGAAAGGTACGCTATAGCTCAATAAACTATCCTTAGATTCTTCATCTTGTGAGCAATAAATCACAGAGTCACTTGTGCAAGTGCTTTATTTTGCACTTAATTAAAACAAGTTCCGCACATTTTTCAGAGTCTATAATATTTGTTACCATGTACAGCCCATGAATATTATAGTGTACAAGCGGGGGTACAAACAGAAAAGCTTAATTGGATTATTTACGCTTCGTGTATCTCTATAAGCTTACGTCATATGTGGAACCATGAAAGCTGTACGCTGTACAGGTAAAACTTATGTGAGTCTCATCGTCAGTAAATGAAGAGTTTTGTGCCGATATGAATTTAGTTGGGCTCTTTTACATTTTGAATTAAAACTTTGTTCACATAATAATGTGTCGGAATAGATGAAGTGTGAGTGTACACATGTTATGTTAAAATTTTAAAGTGGATGAGAGCGGTAGTCAATTTTTTTTAGAAAAAAAAAGTATCCTAAAGTATCTCTACACCCAAGAAAATTATTGGGGTTGGTCTCATCAACGATCATTAGGAGGAAGAGAGGGGATGAGATGAGTTTTCATGAGCAAATGATTCCAGTTTTGATAACCAATAAGTGGAATGTATTTAATTACTTGAGCGGCGGCAGGTCACGACTGAATTTTTGATTGGATTTTACTATGTATCAAAATAAAATATCGATAGCGGAGCTACTAATATTTAAAATACAAAACTACCTTCAGCAAAAGACTATAGGGGTATGTGTACTGATCAGCATAAAGATCAGGATTAAAAATTTGAACTATATAACAGCAACTTTTTTTAAGGGCTGAACGGTCGCTGGAGGCTCATCATGGGCAAAAATATATAATACAAGTTCCTGCTTCACATATTTTAAGATTATAAGAGAGAGAGAGATATACTTAGGGGTATATTAGTATTAGCTTGCATTTTCAATGTGAGCACAGAGAGAAAAATTGTACAGGTGAAATATTGTGGCAGCTTTTGGTTCATAGTTAGGACATTTATTAGAGGATGATGAGTTTAAAAATTCTTCTAGACGACCCTCTTTAGTTTACTCAAGATAGAAAAATGATTAAATGAAGGAGTGACGGAAAAGGCGCGATCAAGTCTCAAATTCCAAAGAGTGGAATTTTGATTCACGATCTTGTTCTCTCTCTCTCTCTCTTACCTTTTTCACAGTTCATCCAGTCCAAGTAAATGTATTAGATTAATATATGTACCTCCTTATGGTACTTATTATCCCTACTTAACTACATGTTGTGTGTACATATTTATTGGTGAAATTATATTCCCTTCATGAATTCTTGTAAAAGTTATTTAACGTTTCTTCTTTTTTTTTATATACCGCCGTTACTAAAAATTCCTATGTTACTCAATTTTCTACAAATTACGCTCCTGGCAAAACGAGAAAACAAAACTTCATTAATTATATCTGTACAACCTGCCAATACATAAAACAATTAGAATTTAACTAGAAATTTGTCAACAATAATTAATACAAAGTTTGCAAAAAAAAAATGTGATAGGGGTAGCCTAATAATTTATGGATCAAGTAACAAATGTGCAAACTATAATGATTTTTTGCACATAAAGATGTACTCGTACTCTAGTCACATGTGTATATCTGTAGGTGGCTGCACTTTTTAAAAAGAATTTTGATCAAAATGTTGGGGGTTTTGTTAACCCTGAAAGAGAGAATGGATGGGGGGTGTGTAAAAGTAGAGACAGGGGTAAAATGTATAGTCCAATCTGTAGCCCCTATGACTGGGACTAAACAGTACTGGTACAGATATCAGTTACGGTAATAATTGTGTGTGAGTTAGTTGTGGATGAAAGAGGGGGGGAGCTGGTTAAGGGAAAGATAGATGGTGATGTGGAAGGAAAAATTTCGGATTGAAAGCCCACAGTCTGAAGGGTGACTTATTGATGAAGGCAATTGGGGAAAGATATTAACAGCCGTAATTTTAATTAATGGTTGCACAAAGCATGGGACATTTTGCGGGGAGAACCGTAAACCGTAAATCAGCGATAACTGCAGATGGACACGGTGAATCCTCCATCCCCTGCCCATGTTCGATGTCGGTCTCAATGAACTATGATCATTTTATGACTTGCTGTCCTTGTAGTCCTCCTTTCACCAACCGGCATCCGGTGTTCTCTCTCTCTGTGCTAATGCTCTCTCTCCCAAAAGTGAAAATCTCCATTTCCCAGTCACTCTCGTCTCTTCAAGCTCAAAACATGTTCTACATCTCCCTTTACTTTCACTCCACGGTTCATCTTCTTGTTTTCGTCTACCTCTCTGCCTCTACTAGACTTTAGACTTGGAGTTGGACACACATGATTTTTAGTTAGTATTACCCGAATACATAAAGCATCCCTTTCTTTAGCCTTTATGGGGGTTTGTCCTGTCCTCCAAGTCACAATTGTACAAACAGTCTAGCCTTTCTTCACACACGTTTATAGGGAGAGACATAAGAGAGAGAGAGAATTTTAGGAGAGGAATGGGGATTTTTCTTGGTCTAAAGTGATAAGGGATGGTTCGTATTTTTGTCTTGAGCTTTCATGGCTAGAACATGGCTTGGATTGTCGCAGAATACAATCAAGTGATTCGCCTCGTCGTCATCGTCCCGTCCTTCTTTTCCTTTCTTATTCTTGTTTTACGTCCATTCTCAAGACTTTTTCTTCTTCTCTCTCTCTCTGTGCTCAACATCCTTACTCTTGTTCCCTTCAACTCGTCTCATTCAGTGTACCTATACAAGACGCACATCAGTTAGAGAGAGAGAGAGAGTAAAAATTTGTTTCACTCCCGTCTCCTCCACTTGTCTATTGGGTAGCATGCACATTGCACTGTCAACCAACTTAACTTGTCTCCACTCTACCCGTTTTTTTTGCACAGTTACGGCACCAAAGAAAGGATACTTGGAAACTTGATTAGAGGCCGACTAATATCAAGAGCACGTTGAGAGAAAAAAAATCCCGATCTATCAAACCATCCGCTCAACTGACTTGAGGGGAAAGACACTCGTGCTCATGCACGGACTCAATAGCTTGATGCCTTGATGGGGAGAGAGAAAAATTGTGGATTCTTTCTTCTTCCCATCTTTCCTCTCCCACCATCCACTCCATGTCCTAGACCCTTGATTGTCTCCTTTCTCCTATGTGGTGGAGCACCCCTACCCATATGTATACAATTGTTGGATCTATTAGAATTATTTAGATGGATCATTCTCATTTTTTTATATGTATTATACATGGCTATTTATCTGTGTACAGTACATAAGTATAAGAGACTATTTTTCTGTATTACATTTTAGGCACATTTCATTAATTTAGAAATTGAATTTTTTTATGAAAATCTTGTCATTTTGTACATGTCAATTTTTGTGGATTAGTAATTATTGTCTTATTTTATTTTTGCACTTTCACATTTATGTGCAAAATCCTTTTTTTCTTTGTAGTGAAAATCAAGGCTTTTTGTGTGTGTGCTTTGAAGCAATTTTTTTTCTCAAAATGTTGACTGTCTTTTTTGAAATTTGACGGCAAAAAAAATATCTATTTTTTTTAAACTTGATCGCCATATATGTTTTTACCATGTCATTTCCAAGGACTTATTTTTTTCACCATGTGATCAAATTGAATATATATGTACATACATAAATGTATGGGATGAGTTTGTTTGCTACTTGGGTAAGTAGAGGATACATAATGTTTGTATACATTTGGTGTTAAAGGAATTTCAAAGTCAAAAAGTATTGAGAAGCATGTCGGGAAAGTCAGCGAACTGTTATCAAAGTTTAACGTGTGGACTGTTGCTTGGATGACTAAAAAGAAACTTCATGAATGTGCTTGTCAGACGGTGCTCCGATCCATCTAAACACACACACACACACTTTGCCCAGGCAATCATATTTGTTTTTTTTGGGGTCCTCCTCCCTTCTGTTTCTTTTTGTGTCTCCTCTCAGTGCAAAACAGTTGAATGCATATTGTACTTTTTGGTAATAATCTCAAGCAGACTGTAAATAAATAAATATAGGTTTATTTTGTTGCAAGGACACTTTTACAACAGCCTCTTATATTATATTTACAACATACATGGAGTCAGAGTCATATCTGTACTCACAACAGATAGTACATAGCCATTACTGTCTGCACTTGTATGCAAGCAGATGAACTCGTAATAGTTATTTATTAATTAATTATGAGTTCATTTGCTTTCACTTAACTTTCCTTATTTAGGGACTATTTAAGTACACAAATAGAACATAAATTTAAATGTGAAGAATTTAAACAAATAATTTTAGTATTTTTAAAGAAAGTAGAATAAAAAATATAGAATTTGAATTTTTGATTTGATTAATCACTGAAGCATGAAACCCTTTTGAGAATTTTTTGAGGGTGAGCATTTTACAAACAAAAGCGCGGACAGTCTCAAATAGTGAAATAAAATGGTCCAGTGGTTTGTGTGTGTAGAGAATGTGTAGATAGATAAAGACATAATTTTTGACTAGGTGGATGGGAGTCTTGATCTATCTTTTTGCGACTACATAAATCTACGTATACTTGTACATAATATAATTCTCCAAGTCAAATACAGACGAGGGTAAAAGTAGAGAAGAAAAGTACTAGCGGGGGTGCACCCGCATATACAGCATGAGGACTAGAACAATACAAGGCACAAAAGTACATGAGTGTGTGTATAGTACACTTATATACAAAATGGTATGATATTTCTGGTTGATAGTAAAATTTAGAGAAAGAAAATCTATGCAAAGCCGCGGTTCAATGATAATGATAATATAGCTAATGTAAAATATTTGTAGTACAGAGGAGAAATGAAAGAGTTGAGGATAGTGGCAGTGGCGGACATTGCAAATAGTTGATATAACATTTTGTACAGCCGGTGGTCATGGTTGGATTGGGTCTCAGCGTAATTTATTTATGGGCTCGAAAAACGCCTGGAACTTTATATTTTACTGCCACTAGGATAATATAGAGGAGGCCGTGTAATATGACTGACTCTCTGTACATTTTCATCAGAAAGAAGGCAAACGGGCAAAGATTATATAGAGCAAAAATCTCTCTCCCTATCCACATCATGTGTATCATAATGGTAATATATAATGTAGTACATAGTACATTACAATACATTATTTCATTTCCTTTTATTTCACATACAATCCCTCCCTCTCTCTTCATATTTTACCATGATACGAGGATGATATGACCTCAACATTATTCCTAACAATAATAATGTGTTGGTGGTATCCATATAGATTTACAGATGAAAAAAAAGAGACTTGTGTGTTGAAATGGAATCAAGGGAAAATTATATTATTAAATTATTACATAGGAACTGATTTTCTGTGTGGTTTTCTGTATTGGTCGGGGCTGTGGGTGCCAATGGGTAAAAAAGAATGGGAGACTGGTCGGTGGGTTGAATAAGACAAGGGCTGTGGTTTTCTAATCTGGTGAATTTCAAATGTTGAACTGAGGTCAGTGTCGCTGACGGGCGACTTTCTGCCTTTGTCTCTCTCTGATACAGATAAACTACAACGGCCAGCACACACACGATTCTGTGGATGACTAATGGGCGGTCATCTGTACTTTCAACCCTTTCTTTCATCACTTGGCTACTACACTAAACTGCCAGTTCACTTCTCACCTTCTTATTAACTCCTGTCTTCCATCCTCAAGTCTCAGATTTATTTCCAATATCAAAGTCATACAATATATATTTTATATATATTGTACAAGAATGTTTTGAGCCATACATGGAATTCCACAGGTTTTATTTTTTATCTTGTTCTTCTCTATTTATTTAGGTACCCGTGCCATTTGATTTAAGATTTAGACGTAGGTAGGTATCTCTGACCTGAAAGGAAGACTACCTATACATAAAATTTATTGACAGTGGCCCTCTATTTTTTGACTACTGTCTTACCTCATTGAACAATGTTTTATAACATTGTGTATATAATATTAGTATTATTTTTATACAAAAGGCATATGGCTACTTATTTTTGTTATTGACTATTGATGACTTTATAGCTGTTATAATATTAATGAAAAAATACCTCCTGTAGCATTTTAACTTTAACTTGTCATATCAACCTGACCAGGTTCAAACTTGAAGCACAGATACTAATTTTTCTCTCTCTCTCTGTCTTGAGAAGATAATGTCTACTAAAAAACCACCTGACCTGAAGGTACATGTTGTCTTGTTTTTTCTCCTCTCATAAATACCCCGTAGAGCATTTAAGCAGTCTGAGGAATTCTATGTATTTCCATAAATTATCTCCATACCTTGTCTTACTAATAAATTTGTGACAGAGGCTATCATAATTTTACATGTTATGCTAGCTATACTATATCTCTGTTATATATATATAGTAACTTTGTATAAGTTTATTTATTAAGTTTATTTTTTTCTGTTACATGCTCAAATTCCGCTTTCATTCACGCATCTTTCAAGATTATAATTATTATTTTGTAAAAAGAAAATACGTCAATTATAATAGGTGAATACAAGTCTATAATGAAATGAACATATAAAACTATATTTATGTGTGGTGTAAACTTAAAGAAGCAACAATAGAGAGAGAGAGAGGCATGTTGAATTAGAGGTTGACTAATAAATGTGACAACTATCGTACGTGCAAATAAATTTACCTTTACTTTTTCATCCCTTGAAGGAAAAAGTCCATTTACTCAAAAGTTTTTTAACTCTTTGCTCAAGATGAAATTATGAGACATTTCGTGCACTTGCACACGTAGTCTGTTATTATTATGAGCACAATTATTTCATACTTTGAAAAGCAACACACACAACACACATTTTTGTGAATGGGTCTATACAGAACGACTTATGAGGGTACAGGTCAGGATCAACGGCGTGATGTTCTCATTTGATTATAAAGGATGATGATGATGAGAAGGAGGAGGAAGTGTATTATTTTTTCTTAGAGTTTATTAACAAAGAAAACTAAAATATGTGTTTGTGTGTATATTATACACTGTGTTAGAAATGTTGAGCACAAAAACATGTACTTAAAGTCATTTCAAGTGTCTTCACATGAGTTAATGAAAAGCTGGATCAATTTGCACTAATTTAAAAAAAGGAACATGATGGAATTGATAGTTTTTTTTCTAGACAAAAAAAACGGTACACAATGTACATATGGTGAGAGTTATCAAATCAACAAGCTTGTGGTTGACTCTTGACTTTTTATTTTTTCAAGGGGGCAAAACCAAAAATTTTTTTCAAAAAAAATGGATTTGATTTATGAATTTTTATAAATTTATTCTTTTCTTCGTCCTCTGTGAAACACGATAATTACACTGATTGTTCATCGATAAATTATCAAGCATTAAAATCAACCTAAAGTCCGATCCGATTTTTATTTTAACTTTACTTTATTATATACATCATCTACATATTTGAAAATTAACAATGTGTGTGTGTGTAACCACTCACTAAATAATAATTGCTACAGATATAAAAAACATTTTTATGTGCATTTTTAACTTATTTTTGCAAAGGATCCATATTTTATTGTACATTTTGTACAATTATGGCGGATATTTTTAATGACCTCTGTGGTTTAAATTTAAAGAGAAAATGTACAGGGTGAATTTTTCCAAAGTATATGGGAGTGAACGGGGACAATTTCCCCAACTTGACCATGTTAAAAGATT
>JAQIVZ010001744.1:0-28037 GCA_034700945.1 Arrhopalites spinosus
ACAATTTTGTAGAAAAAAATTTACACTATATAAAAATGAACTTTTGACCCAAAAAACACTGAAAACACCCCCCTAAATACCAACCTGGCTACGGGCCTGCCATATATCAACATATAAACCTTAAAGCCCGTGTTAAAAGGGCCCCATTGTGTTACATTGCCATTTATCCCCATGGAAAACTGCCAAAACGCCTCATTTGGGGGCCTCATTGTGTTAAAAAAGCCCTTCAAGCCCGCCGTTGCAGCCTGTGTGTTAAGTTCTCAAGGTCAATGACCCGGCAACACGGTCAAGAACTGAATTCGCGAATTTTGACCACATTTCATTGACGTACAAAAAGTTAATCATTTATCACCTTTTTACAGGATTACTTACCCTCGCCCATGCTTACACCACTAAATCCCATTTTAAGAATGGGTGTTGCTAGTTCCGACAGTTTTTTGTTTATGACGGTGAAATGTTTTATAAATTTTGAGAAAAGCTAAAATCTCAAATGTTTCATGAAGTTTGACTTGTTCGGTCTGGCTGATACAAAAAAAAATTAAAATTTTCAAAAATATTGGTAAATCGCAAAAATTTGACTTGTAAATTCGGTGACATTCAATAGTTTTGAAATTTTTAAAAATTTTTTTGAATCAGCCAGACCGAACAACAGTCAAATGTCACGAAACATTTGAGATTTTAGCTTTTGTCAAAATTTATAAAATATGTCACCTTCCATAAACAAACTACTCTTGTACCTACTTTTGTCTATCAACTGCAACATGCCCCCTTGAAAAAACCAAATGTCAAACAATTTCTTGTTGATTGTGACAGAATTATTAAAAGTTCTATCAAAGAAACAATTGGCATACCAGAAGATTTACCTAATGCCATGTTGTATGCCCCTAAAAAATTCAAAGGATTGGGAGTAGTTAATGCAAAATGGGAAGGAGAATTACAACAATTAAGTATTTCGGCCAAGCTTGAAAAAACCAATAATGCCAATCTAAACTCTACCACGGAATTTCAAAAGGAGCAACTCGCCCATTGTAAGTCTCAATATTTCAAATGAAATTATTCAAGCCTGTGAAATATTCAAAAAAGGACAAGCATCCAGGAAAATAAGAGACATTTTGAGAAACAGGGAGTTTGAGGCTTGGTGTCAACTCAAGCAAAAAGGTCAAGGTGTCAGACAATTTGAAGATTGTCCGTATGCAAATTCATGGATTTTCAGTTCAGCTGGTTTGTCATGTTCAGAATGGAAGTCATCCATCAAAATGTTGTTCAACGTAGCAGCAGTTCGTGGGGTTCCAGGTCGAAGTACAGAAGGTAGCCACTGCAGGTTTTGCGGTGGGTTTGAATCACTCGGTCATGTACTCGGCAAGTGCCGTCATGGAGAGCTTCTACGGGACTTACGCCACAAAACGAAATTCGAGCGATGATAGCTGAAGAATTTAGAAAACTTGGATTGACAGCTCATGAAGAAGTTGACTGTATCAACGAGAATGGTTCAACTGAGCGTATTGACATTATCAAATTCAAAGATAACAAACAACAAGCCTATATTCTAGACCCTACAATTAGAATTGAATTTGACTCAGATCAGGCTAGTAATGTAAATGTTGACAAGCAAAGTCATTATGAAGGGTCAATTCCTTATTTCAAAGAAATGTATGAGCTCAACGAAATTGAAATAATAGGACTTTATATTGGCACAAGAGGCACAATAGTTAGTTTTTTTCGAAATTTTAGAAAACAGTTTGGGTTATCTAAAAGTTTTGTTAAACAGTTAGTAGAGACGATGTCAATAATGGACCAGCTCAAGCAATTCAACAGACCTCTCAACAATCAAATAATACATGAAATTATATTAAATATAATACACAGTATACTACAACAAAAATTTTTTACACAACACACTGTGTCTAATGGCAAGTCTCTTAATAGAGAACAGTTAATCCTTGCCCACATGGAAGATTGCCTACGGAAAATTGCCCACAGGAAGATTGCCTACGGAAAATTGCCCACAGGAAGATTACCCACAGGGAAAGTTGCCCACACTTTAATTTTCTCACCCGGACAATTAATGGGAAGATCCATTAGCAATTCTGACATCCTTACTGATTTTCTATTATTGCATGTCATTAAAACTCACATGACCCACAAAGTCCCACAGTTAACATAACGTAATTAGTACTCTTGGGTTGAGGTCAGTTTCCGAACTACCTCAGCAGGTCAGTGATTGGGAAATTTTGGCTAACCATAAAAAATTAATAAATCTACCATGGAACATTTTTTTAACATGAATTGTACATGCGAGGGTTTCATCTCCTGAGGATTAGTTATTTTTGAAGGTTCGGTAGTTCGGAAAGTGACCCTTGACCTAAATTATTAACTAAAATTTTTGTTTACTGTGGGCCCGTGCGGGTCATGTGGGTTTTAATATATCCCAGAACTCCCAGAAATCAGTAAGGATGTCAGATTTGCTCATGTCTCTTCCCATTAATTGTCTGGGTGAGAAATTTTAAGTGTGGGCAATCTTCCTGTGGGCAATTTTAAAAGTGGGCAATCGTGCATCTGGGGCGTATCCAGGTCCGATTTTTGGGGGGTGTTTTTCGGTAAAATTGGAAAAAAACTCGTTTTTATCTAGTCTAAAATTAAGTTTTTTAATTTTTTTAAAATTATCTAGTGTAATCCGAAAATTTTAGGGGGGTGTTCAAACACCCAAAACACCCCCCTGGATACGCGCCTGTCGTGCATGTGGGCAATCTTCCGTGGGCAATCTTCCGGATACCGAGAACAGTGACTTTGAATAAAGTATTTTATTACATTTTATGTCGGAACTAGCAACACCCATTCTTAAAATGGGATTTAGTGGTGTAAGCTTGGGCGAGGGTATGCAGAATTAATGTTTTTTCTGATAAAAGTTAAAGTAAAAATTAATTGACTCAAACCTGTTGTTTCTTGTATCGTTCTTTTGACCAAAAAATCAAAATGACAGCAATATGAAACGAATCTTGTCGTGCTATTCCTCTTTCCTCGTCCTTTGCATAACCACAATGTACTCCTTTTGATACGATGACACACAGAGTGTATACTTGCTCTGTGCAATGACATACATGTCTAATTATTAAATTGTCAAAAAGTTTGATCGAATTTGAAAAACCATGGAAACCAAGACGGCCATGATCTCAGATGTCCTTGTCCTAGCCCGGGAAGAAACTATTTCAAATCTTACCGAAATTCTTTTTTTTTTTTCATCATACTTTTTGAGACAATAATTTTTACTAATTACAATGATTATACGTCGTTTTTCATACCAGCAGAAATCTGCTAGTCAAACATTACTTTTAGACATAAAGTCTGTATTTAAATTAGGTCATTTAACAACCACCAGAAGAAGATATACAAGTAGAAGCATTTTAGGTTTGAAGGAGAGAGGATTTGTCTCTGGATTATTTCCAGACAAGCCGACTGAATTCAATAATTTGTGTAATGGGAAACCTCAAACTATTTATGCGGGATTTGACCCCACAGCTAGTAGTCTTCATGTTGGTAATTTGGCTGTACTTAACATGCTTCTCCATTGCCAAAGGGGTGGACATCGTGTTATTGCTCTGGTTAGTTTTTTTTGCCCTTATAAATGTTTTTATAAATATTTCCGTCTACAATGCCATTAATTCAATGTCTAACTTTTGATTATGTTTCATAGATTGGCGGAGCTACAGGAATGATTGGTGATCCAACTGGTAGAAATACTGAGCGGCCAGAACTTTCTGAATTTGCTGTGAATGAGAATTGTAACAAGATTATTGAAAATATACAAAGAATATTTTACAATCATGAAAAGTATGTTTGGTCAACAAAAAATGGAAAAGAACTACTTCCCCAACTAAAGTAACCTGAATATTAGTCTTAATTTCTCTGAATGTATTCTTATATTAGACTTTATTAGGGTTACACAAATTCATAAGTGAATTTGTAATTTTATAAATTTTATAAATGTGTGTACTATATATAGCATAGTATATGGCATGTAAAAATTGTAACTAGTATTATCACGACAAGATTAATTAACTTCAGATCATTACCCATTGATACTGTTCTTCTGAAAAAATAGGATTGTCAATAATCTAGACTGGTATCGCTCCATGTCTTCAATCGAATTGATTGGACACTACGGTCGTCATTTTCGTATTAAGCCAATGCTCGCAAGATCCTCAATTCAGAGTCGTCTCGATGTACCCGACTACCCCTTGAGCTACACGGAATTCTCATATCAAGTGTTTCAAGGATTTGACTGGTTTCATTTATACAAGACATATAATTGTACTATTCAAGTTGGAGGACATGATCAAATGGGCAATATTGTATCCGGTCATGATCTTATTAGTCGTGTTTTCAAAAAACAAGTCTATGGTGAGGTTTATTAACTTCTATATTATCCCTTGCTAAATAATCTTTGGTCCTAAATATATTTATTAAATAAATAATTTTTATTTATTTCAAAAAAAGGTGTCACAATTCCACTAATGACGTCAAAAATGGGTGACAAATACGGCAAAACAGGTGGAAATGCTGTGTGGCTTGATCCAGAGCAAACATCACCATTTGATTTATATCAATTTCTTGTACGAACTGCTGACGATGATGTTGAGCACTTCCTATATATTTTAACATTTAAGACAAAAGATGAAATTGAAAGTATTATGAAAAAGCATACGGTAAGTTTGAGTATTACACATACATTTCTAGTATTTTGTTTATTTTTTTAATAGAAAACAATGTGCTTAATGTGTTTATATAATTTTTTTAAAATCCAATTCTTAGGCCAAACCAGAGAATAGAAAAGCACAAACTGTATTGGCAACAGATGTGACGCTACTAGTCCATGGAGGTAATATTATAATCTGTCTTAATTATGATTCATTTTGTTTTCGCACATGTGACGATAAAAAGTATTGTTATTTTTTGTGTGGTATGATTCGACAGAGGAGGGTCTGAAATCCGCTCTTCTTGCTACAGAAGCCTTATATTCAGAAAGCGTTGAAGCACTCTCATCCCTCACACCTAAACAAATGAACGAAATATTTCACACACCAAGCAAATCTGTGGGTTGTGTAAATCTTACCTTAAACGAAGGGACAACTATAGTGGATATGGCTCTTGAAGCTGGTTGCTTTACTAATAAAAGTAATAGTTTTTAGTTTTTACTGACATTACAAAATAGAATATTATAAAATGTTAGTTATTATAATCAAGTTGGTGAGTATATAACTACATACTATGTAGTAGTAGTGCTATTTGATTTTGATAATATTTTATTTTGCTTTGAGCAGGAGATGCTGTTCGTATTATTGAGGCTGGAGGATTCTATCTAAACCACCAAAAAGTAAATAATTTTGAAGAAATGGTAGTTCCTGGCATTCACATTCTACCCAATAAAATGAGCTTGGCTCGTGTGGGCAAGAAGAATTATTATGTAATCAACTGGAAGTTGTAGCAAATGGAAAAAGAGAGTTTAATGAAACCTTCAAGTTGTATACAGAATAATATATAAATTATATTTATACTTAATTGTATATAATATTCTTCCCTTTTTACTGATGAAGGACTTGTGTACTTTTTTTTGTAGATGTACAAGTTTTTTAAGAAATTACATAATTTATATCTTATATGTATGTCGAAATATGTTGTTTCATTATTGAAATATAAAAGACTTTTGTTATAGATTGTTTTCAAAAATATTTTCAAAATTGTATATACTTTTACATATAATTAGTATTTGGTCATAGTTATTTGACATTAGGTAGGATACTTGCTTTGATGAGTTTTATATGTAATTCAAGCTCTGGAAATTCTTGCACTAAATAGTCACTCATCTCAACAAGTTTAAAACACTTTTTTTCAGTTTTTTTCATTTCCTGTTCCAATTGTTCCATTGATTTTGTGAGTGGTCTATATCGTTCTTGTTTGACCGCCTCTAAAACTTTATACTTTTGTTGTCGTAGAATAATTTCAATGAGATTCTTGTGTTTTTGAATGGCTGCCTCATTAATTCTTTCATCTGCAGACTTGACAAGGTCTTTAATTTTGGCGAGAGCATTTGTCTCACATTCAAAATCCTTTTCCAAAGATTTAATTTTATTCTCCATCTCAATGACTTGATTCTCAGACTCTACAGCCTCTTTGAGTAGAGCTTTATTTCGTTCCTTGAGTTTATTGTAATTCCTTTGAATATTAAGTTTAGTTTTCTTTGGATGAATATGAGCACGTTTAAGGCTATAGTCAGCTTCTTGAATGATTCTATCTCGACGTTCAATGGACCGCTCAAGATCTTGCATTAATTTTTCTTGTGCTCGACATAATTCTTGATATCGAACCTTCATATGATGAATGGCCAATTTGAGTGTTGACCCAGAACTTTGTTGTTCCTTCTTGATGGAGTCCTTGAGTTCTTTGGCATATTTAATTTTTTTGTCCCAATTCATGGATTGTTCATGAACCTGGTCTAATTGACAAGCGAAACGTTCTTTCTCTTCTTCTAACTGACTAATTTCTTGTTGAAGTTGAAAAGCCTCCATTTCAGCATCCTTGAGTAAGTAAACAAATTCATTTTGGAGTAGAATATTATCCTTGTCCATTTGTGAGTGTTGTTGACGATCCTCATATAATTTTGTATTGGCCACTGAAATTTGGTGTCTTATTTGTGTCATTTCAATCTCAACTTTTTTAACTTCAATTTTCTTTTTGTCCAATTCTTTGGCCAGTCGTTGTTTCTTCCTCTCCATGATAAAAGCTTCTTTACGAATAATATCATTTTGTTTTAAAACTTCATCTCGTCTGGCAGTGAGCCCTACAAGATCATCTTGTTGTTTCAGCCATTGATTCTGTAATTCTGCACAAAGTTCTTTCTCTTCTGTGATTCGTCTTTCTAATTCTTCAGTCTCTCTCTCCAGTGGACTGGCTTCCTTTCCACCTCCTTGTTCTTCAACCAATTTCTGAATCTTTTTATTCAGTCGAGCCACTTCTGCCGTCTTTCTTTGAATCACTCTCTCAGCCTCTTTAATCTCAAGTGCTTGATCTGTCAATACTTTTTCTTCTTGGGCCAATTTCTTTTCGAGTTCCTCAAGAAACATTTCCTTGTTCAATAATTCTCCTCGTAAACGTTCCACTTGAATTGTGACTTTTGACATGTCATTCTCAACCTTGGCAGACTCTTTTTCTAGTCTTCGAGCTTTATTTCGAGCCTGTTCAACTTTATGACTCACATGTTGAGCCACTTTTCCTAGTGACGCCTGTTCTTGTACAGTTTGAAGAATGGCATCCTCCAGGCGTACTTTTTCATTATTTAAAATTTCAAGACGACGACGAGGACCACTCAACTCTTTCTCCTTGTGAGATAAAATTCTATTCTTTTTAGCCAATTCCTCCTCCACTTGTTTTCGTAAGTTGTACAATAATGAGAGTTGACTTCGGAGTTCATCATTTTTTCTCATGAGCATCTCAACTTGATTTTCCAAGTAACGTTCTTCAACTTTCCGTCTTTTCAGTAGCACAGTGGCCCTTTCATGTGATTCTTGTTCCTTAGAAATGGCTCTATGAAGTGAGCGCATTTCAGACTCTCGACTTCTTAATAACTCTTTTGTTTCCCTGTATGTCATATCACAATTCAATTATTTATAAGAATTCATTGTCAACAATTTTTATGTAAGTTTTATTGTCAAATAAAAAGAAAGATTATGTACCGTAGGGTCACTCTTGCAGCATTCAAAGCCTCATCTCTTGCTCTCACAACAGACACTGTCTCATTCCAAGCCCGTTGAAGGTGTGACTTTTCAATATGAAGGGCTTCAATCTCTGTCCTTTATTTTTCAAAACAAAAAGAAATTATGATGAATTTGTTTCCGTCAAATATTTTAAAATTAAAATTTTAATGTTTAAATGGATGAATGACTAACTCAGCCTCCATTATAAAAGCATTGAGGTCACGTTGTTCTTCTGTATGAGCCAAAATTTGCCGTTGAATCCCTTCATTGGCCTGTTCCATTCGTTGAACATGAGTCAGAATTTTGTCAATATAAAAATCTTGATCTCTCTTCTCAATCTCAGCCTTGGTACGAAGTTTCTCAAATTTTTCGTCGATAAGTTGTCGTATTTTAAGTTCACCATCAAATTCCGAGGCTGCTTGACGAACGCACCATTCCATCATGTCCATCTCCTTTATGGCCTTCATGACTCGCTTCTCTGTTCAATTCATTTGTTATAAATCAATCGCATTAATAAAAACCCATATAATGAATAAAATCTTGCAATTTGAAATGATAATTAAATATGTATGAAATTAACCATTGTCAATCTCTTCATCCAACTTTTGTTTGGCTACATTGTATTCTTCTCGAAGTTGTTCTGTCTCAGACTCCGTCTTACAACGTTCCTCAATCAATTTTTCCAAATCTTTGTCATATTTCTCCAAGGCATCTGTTTGACGTTGTAGTTCATACTGAAGATTGTAAAGTTGATTGCCCAATTCCTCTCTTTCCTTCTTTCTCATCCGAACATCATTCTCCTACAAAATAAATCAAGTCTTAAATACAAGGAAATAATTTCATCCTTTTTTTTAAAGTGAAAAGAGAAAGTTGACGGTTTTTTTTTCAAAAATTAAATTACCATATCCCTTGTCTCACACTCAGTATGGTAAATTTGTCTTTCTAAATGTTCTTTGAGAGCCTTTTGAAATCTTTGCATTTTGGGGTGATCTGGTCCAAGTACCATCAATTTTTCATCACCAAATTCCTCATTTGTTTTAGGACCAGTTTGTCCTTCACTGGCAGCTTTAATTGTAGATCCATCTGTAGCTTTATTAGAAGCTCCTGGATCTTTATCACAATTATTATCCCCTTCTAAAATTTTAATGAGGGCATCCAAGTCAGAGAAAGATGCATTGTAGTCAATAACCCCTCCTTCCCCACCTTCCCCACCTTCCCCACCTTCCCCTGGAATTTCTACAGTTGACAAATTTCTGTCCTCATATCTTCCTTCCCCTTCCTCCTCTTCATCTTCATAGGCAGATGGAGGCATTTGAAAGTCTCCAAAGGGTTTTAATCCAATGGAATAGTCCATTTCTCCCAATTCTTCATCATCATAAACTTTCTTCCCCTCCTCCTCCTCTTCTTGTTCAAAGTACGATGGAGTTTGTATTGAGCCTTCATTCACCTCATCTGCATCTTCATCAGCTTCCTCAGCGTAGCCAATGTCCAAGTTTTGCTGTTCTTCATTTTCTAACTCTGTTGCTTCATTTAAATTCTCTTCAACTGGAGGAGTTGTAGAGCTGCCGGCCTCTTCTCCTTCGTCAACTGTTTGCTCTTTATCGTCATCCATGATCAGTTAAAGAATGTTTTTACAAGTCAAATTCACTTTTAACAAACTCTATCTTTACACGGGTTCAACACTCCAGAAGCTATGCAAAGTCGTGTATGAACATAAATATTCAAATAAAATCAAAGTAAGCACAAAGTTAGGACTTTTTGTATAGAACTCTGCATGTCTTTATCATTTGACAACTGACCAAGGACACTCATTTAACAGTACAAGGAGGATGCTTATAGTTATAAATTATTCTAATACATTTAAATACACTCTCAAAGAATATTATAATGTCGTAAGGATATGAAAAAATAATAAGAGTTCTCCAACAACTCTCCCTTCACATCCCCTCGACTATCCTCCAGTCGGTAACTACCTCGTCGTCTATTTATCGACAAATCGAATTTTTCAAGTCATTAGCATTTACATTGTAGTCAAGACAACGACAGGAGGGATTCATAGTCTACTGGACAAATTCAGGTGAATAGAAAGAGTGTCTCTTGAACCAAGTTCATAAGTACAAAGCTGTGATACTAATTTTTAGACTACTCAAAACTTATCGTTAATCTTATAGATAAAATATCATCCATGGAGAATCAAAATGGCCCATCTTCAAAATCTAATAAAGTTTTTTTTCATCATTTATTGGATCGACAAGAAAGTACAAATTCAATTGGGAGTATTAAATCATTGGCAGATTTTTTCTCACAAGAGAGTCATGGTCAAACAAGTCAACAAATTATGGACCATGTCCTCAAGTATTGTGCCAAGAAAAAACCAGTGACACTTCAACTACAACAGGAAATGACGACACTACCACAACCACCACCTGTACCCCAACAACAACCAGTCAGGCAAAATCTGAGTTCAAGTAAAAAAAGAGAATTTGAAAAGTTTAGAGAATTTAGTCAACGGTTGGATAAAATATTGATGGAGAAGAGAAAGAAAAATGCTCAATTTAAAGCTCCTGTCAGCCCTGGGTCACTTTTGTACAACTCTATGTCCGATAATCCTACTTTGAAGGGTGGTGATGAAGACATGGATGAAATGAATGACTCTTCGTATACTCTTACACCACCAAATAGTTCCGGAAATATTAAAAGGTGTTTGGTCACTGAATTTGAAGAATGTGCTGCCAACGAGATGAAGAACAAAGACACACCTCCAGAGGATTGTTGTGTAGAAGGATCAGTTAAATTCACTGGAGAAGAAACTGAATATATTGATATTCGTACAGAGAAAGTAAATTTGAATCAAACTCCAGTACAACCGAATTCAGTGATGCCCATGGTTATTCATATTTATTGTCCAATGAATCCAGGGGATGGCCAAAATCAGTCAGCCTTTGTCTCAGCAACGGCTCCAGATGGTAAAACTCAATTGTCAATTTGAAAATTTGAAAAAGATTATTTTACACAAATTGCCAACGTTCTTTATTATTAATTTTAATTATTATAGGAAGAAGCCTCCCTGTCCTTCAAGCTCAATCATCAAAGAATCATTCCAAAGCCTTGGCCCGGCCCGACGACAACAACAACAACAACAATACTCCTCGGATGACTTTTCAGTTTTCTGGCTCAATTCAATGGCACAACTAATTGTCTGATATTTTACCTTCTGGATCTTTGGAAACTACTTTGGAACTCTTTTCTACATTTTATATTCTTTTACTTCTATACAATTATGACTCAACATTTACATATCAATACTTTACATCATTTTTAATTTAGTCATAATATAATCGTATCAACGCTATAGCTTTTACTTTAATATAATTCTTAATCATTCTTAGAATTTTAATCGCCTCATAATAATTAAATAATTATTTATAAACTTTAGACTTTAGAATGCCATTCATAAGTAATAAACTTTTAAATTAAATTAATGGCTCTTATTTTATATAATCGCAAAAATTTGTATTAAAAATATTAAAATTAAAATTTAATAACGTTGTTGTTACATTTAATTCCATTCCATTGACAATTGAGCACTTTTCCCCTATGATTTCTAAGGCGGTCCAGTGAAGATTGAAAAATAATGGCAAAGATAGTGAGTGTCAAGTACTTATTTGTATTTAATTTGTGGTTATATTAGCTTTATTGTTGAATAATTGTAATATTTTAGTACATCTGTAGGGTATTCTGTAGTCTACGTTGTTTAAGGTGCATCATGTTGAAATATTTAGATGGATTACAATTTTCATGACAAATGTAATTTGTACACGTGTTATTCTTCTTCCTTACTCATCACATTAATCGTGTAAAGAAAATAATCCAACTTCCTCAAAATACGCTCAGTGTATATAAAGTACTCCTCAATTTTCTTCCTAATTGTTCAATTATATTTTTGACTCGGAGCAAGCAAGGTAAAACAAACAAAGTCTTACAAAATAATGTCAATTTTTTTTAAAAAAAACTTACTGTGTCAAATAACTCAAATATAGATTTTATAGAATTTCCTGAATTTCTACAGTCGAAACCATAATAAAATAACAATAATCACTCTTTATTTTTCCAGAAAGTACGATAAAAAGAAGAGCAAAAAAATCATTTGTGAATTCCTGAATCCTGTTAGTAAAAGTCAAGTGGAATCATTTTGACAACGTCTATAATACATCAAAAGTGTTGGTAAACGTTGTGTGACCGCAAAGATATTTTATAACGTTTACTAGTATGATTTTTATGGCTGGACCAAATTTTGATAACAATACAATTGACAATAATTGACCGTGTCAATTTCTTGAGGTGTCTTCACTGTTGTCAATAATTTATTGTCTTCTTTGTTAGTAATATTATTCTGTCAATGTACACAAGCATGAAATCACAACAGTGCCAGTATCAGTACCTGTCATGTATTCTATTAGGATCGGTATTATTAACTTTAATTCAAGTTTCAATGGTGGGTAGTCAAGGTATGATTGCCATTCCAAGTCCACCATCCGAATCGGATACGGGAACAACAACTTCGAGTATGAATACCAAAACAGCAAAGGAAAAGGCTGAAATTCACAAAAAGATTGCGGAAGGAGCACTTGGACAGACCACCATGGAAAATGGAGATGGAGATTCTGCATCTGAGGATAAAGTTCCCAAAAGGATCATTCGAAAGGATAAGCCGGTGGAACTTCAAAATCCTCAAAAACATGCCTCAGATGAGTGGCTTCTTCATTTCCTATTAGAACAATATAGTTTGAGCGAGACGAGTGATTCAAATGTCGAGGTAAACAAAATTACATTTTTATAAATCTCACGAATCAAAAGTACTCCTACTGAACTGTTGAATTGTTAAACTAATCAAGTAAATTTTTTTCTTACAGGAACAAGTTGACATACTCCAAAATCTAGAACATTTTGCACATAAGTTTGAGAATGGTAGGGACCTTTTCCAATCTACAAATGCACTCAAAAAAATTCTTCTTCCAGCTCTCAATTCATCTTATCCAGGTACATAAATACATATGTAATTATAATTTTACTAAGAATGAAATCTTGAACATGTATTGCATAACTACATAGTCAGTTTAATTTATTAAATTGTACCATTATATTACTTAGAAATTCGAAAAGCATCTTGTGGTGTATTTGCTGTTGCGGCACAAAATAATCGTATCGTTCAAAAGACAGCTCTAGAGAATTTCCCCAATATTGGTAAGTATTTCATTGAGTTGTTTTTTCAAAACTTCCATTTTGTCAACTCAATTAATAACTAATTAAGAACTAATTATTTATTATAGTGCGCCGTCTTGTTCATCTCCTCACGTTTGACTTAGCATCTGTCCGGGCTAAAGCTCTCTACGGTAAAATTGACTCTCTTTCAAATATTTGTACAAGTAAAGTTAATTAAAATGTCTGTAAAAATCTCATCGAATTATTCCATTTCTTTCAGCCCTATCTTCCCTTCTTCGAAACTATCCAGAGGCTCAAGCAAAATTTATTCAGGATGGTGGTCTGTCAGCCCTCGTCAAAGCAGCTTCCTTGTCTGAGACACGTAAGCGTGGTCTCAATTTTATCACCGATCTACTCTTAGAGAGAAAGTTTTGTCGTCAAGAGTTGGAAACAGGTACGATTGTCGATGACCCTTCAGACGCCTGTGACAGTGAAAGACTGTTAGAAAAATCCCTCCAGTCTAATGGTTACTGTGAAATTCTTGCTGAAAGCTTGAAGAATGTAGGTAGTTTTGACACTGAACATCAAACCCTCATTACAGAAGCTATAGAAGCTACCATCAGCTTTTGTGTAAGTACAAATAATGACATACATAACACTTGTAGGCCATCATAATAAGTGAATGTACTAAGATGTACTTCAATAAAAGAAAATTATTTATAGTTATGTAATCACTCAAATTTTTTTTGTTTTTGATTTTTAGGCTGAAACTATAGCTCCGCAAGCTATACTTCTTCATAAACTTTTAATAAAGTTTGAACGAGATGAGAATAGTAGTGCAGCTCAAGTGGTGCAATTCATACTTGCACAAGTTGATCCTTTGTCTCTCGCTTCCAGGGACGAACTTTGAGTCAATTCATTTTTAATAGTAGCATAGCCTGTGCAATATTTTTTTGATTTCAAAAGTTTTCCACAAACTTGTACAAGAGAAAGAAACTTTTTATGTGTGTGTAAATGAAGAACATTGGTGAGAGTTGTAAAGTGTGAAACAGATGCAACCTTAAATTGTTCAGTTCTCATGAGAAGTCATTTGGAACTATTCTCCAATTACAATCACCTGTCTTGTTTCAACTGAACGTGCTGAATGGAATGCTTGCTTGAATAATACATGTACTGTATTTACTTTGATTCTGGTCATTCACTTTAATTAAATAATTGCTAATGATATGTTATATTATGTTCTTGTTGCAACAATCCTCAAATAATACTGAACAATAAAAGGAAGCGACAAAAAAAGGAGTTCATTTATAAAAAGGAAATTGTGTCTTTATAAGATATCATGTACTTGATTCATATATGTATGACATATTATTCATTGTTTATTCAACGTTGAGTTTTTATGAAGGGGATTTATAAAATACAACGTCATTTTTAAATATTGACATTGATCAATACGAAGGAAAGGCAATAAAAAAATCCTTTTTTGGTTAGAACACATTTTAAACAATCGTTCATAATGATTGCATTGAAACAAAAGTAATAACGCGTTGAATGCGTTATTACAACAATAACTGTATGTTTGGTTAGTAATAAATACAAATATCAAAATATAATAACATTTAGTGTGTATTATGAAATGATTTTTCATCCGTTTTTCTTGACCTTGGAGACGTTTCGAATTATGCCCTGAGCTCGGTGACACATCAAAACGACATTAAGTTGTCGAAACATATCCTCACCAATTGTCTTGGGTTCAACATGAGTATGAAGAAATTCCATTAATGTTGTAGTTTGCCAGGTTTCCATTTTAATACTTGGGTCATTAAAATGTTGAATATTGAGCATAATCTTGTGGGCCATTCTAAAAATGTAATTTAATTTTAAGCATAAACTTCACATTCATATCATGTGTATCATATGAAATATTAAATCTCAAGTATGTTTAGTATTTACCTGTTGGGTATAAGATTCTCTTTGATGAGATGACAGAGTTGAGAAATTGCTCCCCGATAATCTTGACATTCCATCATTTTACGGAAATCACAAAAACCAGAAAGGAAAAGTAATCTATCTGTGTAAGACACAATTGAAACAACAAATTATTTCTCCGTACAAGATTATAATCACCCATTCAGGAAATAAAAATACAAAAAGCTTTGTGATAAAGGATACACTCTTTTTGTACCCATTTTGATTATTAAAATATGAATTTACCTGCACATGGAATAGCATTACGGAGGGATTCTAAAACTGAGGGCTCAATTTCACAATTTCCTTCAAATAGAATTCTATCAAGTATATAAGTTGTGAGTGGACCATCCCCGGCTTTGATACTCCACAAAAGGGCATTTTGCATCTGACCAAGCTTCAGTTTACGGAGGGAATTCTCTTTGCATATACTATGGACTGCACGACAAGAAATTATCATTATTATTTTTATATTTTTTAATAAAAATCAATAAATAATGTAATATGTTCATAATGAATATTTTGATCATCGCACAATATTTATACTTGTGTTAGGAAAGAATTACTTACTCTCTCTACTGAATCCAAATCTTTCAGCGACAGATATAATTTTCTGAGCTTCCTAAGTAAAAAAAATCATAATATTTTCATGATTATTATGCATTCACATACGCATAATCAATATAGGCCATTCTTTTACATCTTTGATTTTTACATACACCAAAAAATAAGAGTAAATTGAAATCAGTGTAATCACACATTTCATGATCAAATACAATAATTCACTTACAAAATCAGACAAACATTTCTTTCTTTGAATACATTCTCTAATGACTGGCCAACCACCACGATCAGGAATTGCTTCCAAGTACTGCACCCCAACCTAAGAATCAAGAAATACAAATGAAATTTGTAGTTGACAAATAATAATTGATAAAAATAAAGTTCTATACTTAAATTACGTTCTATGAAGATACATCACACAACGTTTAAAAATTTGTTAAAACCAAAGAATAAAATACCTGCCAAAGTGTTGGGTGTTGCATTAAAGTCGTACCAAAATCAAGTATAAATTCATTTCGTAATGGACCAACGGAGCTATATACAATCATCATAACGACACATTACTAAACTTCTGTTTCATATATTTTAAAATAAAATATATAGTGGTAGGTAATCTGTATTTGTCAGTTTCTTTTATTTATTACCTAGAGTCGACCTGTAATTCCCTTGAATGAGAAAATTGACCCACACAGTAGACAAGATCAGCAAAATGAAGGGTAAACCATGGATAGTTCCAATGCAATTGCATGTCTCGTAAGACCTATAAAAACCCACAGTACAAGACACAATCCTCAATTGGAATGCATAAATTAAATAGTGTTTTTATGAGTATAAGGTATCTTACCGAGACAATGTTATAGTCCATAGCAGATAGGAGAATTAATTCCATGGCTGACAAGTCTCCCATGGAAATTCCGAGCTCTTCAAATGCCCGCATTGCATGATCTTTGAGCATAGATGGACGAGCTGTAGGATACTTGTAAGCTAACTTCATACATAAATACTCGTACCAACTATCAATAATCTCTCGTGCAGAGAAAAATGCGTGTTCATCTCCAATTAGAATCTGTTTTTGCAAGAAAAAAATGAATACATAAGAACATATACGTAAAAGATAAAACATTAAGAGTACTAGATATTTTGACAACAAAAGTAAAAAAGGACCTTGCAAATGTATAAGAGTTGATTATGACCATTAAAAGCTCCTTGATTCAACCTATTCTCGCACTCATTCTTCCAGAGACTCCATGCTTGTTCAAAATCTGTGACTGAATGAATACGAGGGTCATATTCAGGTTTCTTTCTCAATAACTCTACCATGAGTGATATTCGTTCTTCATCCACAGCTGAGTCATCGGAATTAATGAGGGTCAAATACTTAGCAGCTTGTTGTGTTCTTCCATGAAAAATCAACTTGAAAATGACATTCCATAGTTTTACTGTAGACTCAGAGTCAAGGTCTGGCAACTCACTGGAAAACTCTGAAACTACTTGCTGAGCGTCATCAAAATTTGCTTTAATCCAGTCTTTGATGTAAGGTAAAACAGGGAGCTCTGTAGAGAATAAAATAATTTAATGAATGCAATAAGTCTTACTAAACGCTTAACACGAGCAATGACTACACTGTAGCAATATTATAGCAAATATTTTACCTGGATTAGAAGAGAGGAACATAATTTCACAAAAATTCCAGACAAACTCCAGATTAGAATACAGTAGACCATCATCTTTGTTTCCGTTTCCTTCAAATAATCGAATCAATTCTAAAAGTAATCCACGGTACATGCGACTGAGAGCTGCAACTTTTTCCTGTGGTACCGTGTGTGGAAAGTGTTTCTGATGCTATAAAAATAAACCATTTAATAATTTGGCTTGATTGTCAACTATAATGCCAATGTAACAATAATTGCTTTAAATATGAAAATTTTGCATACCTCTTTCGACGCCAAACAAAATATTTCGGCTGAAGAAACAAGAAAGTTTCGAATAAATTGATCATCTGCTTTATGTTGTAACGTCAATTGATGAAGTTCTAAAGACAAAATGAAATAAAAATTATTAATTGAACATTTGTACATTTATTAAAATGAGCCGGTTTTTAATCTTACCAGAAGTATTTGTGGCTTTGTCGACGGGGGCTGAGGCAATCCCCGTTGGACCAAAAGCAATTAAAACTTTACCAAAATTGGCCATCGGACCTGTGGAATTAACACGGAACAACAACTAAATTAGTAAACTACAATTATTTTTCACAAAGACAGTAAATAAAGACACAACAGAAAAAAAATAAGGGAGATTTTGAATTTCTTGGCGTGGGAAAAACGCGGTTTGAATTCATAAGAAAAAAAATCGGCAAAAAGTTTTTTGAACTTTTTTGTTTTTGACAATTTTAGAGAATAATAATGTCTGAACAATTCTTTACTAGTTTAAATTTGGGTGAGGACACGATCAGTTGTGGTAACCTTTTAATTGCTCATCAGAATGGAAACGTTGAAGCGGATTTTGTACTTCATTTCATCTTGGCCAATTTCATCAAGAAACATGCGAATGGAGCTAGGGTCATTTTAATTTTAACAAAAGACACCACTAGCCATTGGCATGCAATCAGCTCTAAATTGGGATGGAACTTGACTTCTCAAATAGGTAATCATAACACTTTTGTCATTAAAAGTGTCAATAACCATAAGATTTATTTATCAAACCATGTAACATACATCAATAAAAAGTACTTTGATTCCCTTTCACTTAGGATCTAATGTAGCTGTTTTGGATCTGAGTCAACAATTGTACCTTGTGACTCGTCAAAATGCAATGAAGACTGAGGATTCTGATCTACAAATTCAAGAAACAAACTTCCAAACTGTCAATGCCGACCGTGGTTTCAATTTAGCCAATATTTTAAATTTTTGCCAAAATACAATGATTGAGATGCGGAGCAAATCGGAAAATCCAAAATTTCTCATCATATTTGATGATTTGACAAATTTATCTTTTGGTGCAATGAATCAAAATATTGATCTACCCAAATCTGAGAAGAACACTCTTCACTTTATTCGTACCTTACTAAACATTAGTGATGTGTGTGTGGCTGCCTTAACAAGTGCTACCGGACATTTATCAAAGACCTTGGCCCATGTTTACTCCAGTATATTATTTGACATTTCACCCTTGCTCACCGGCTACTCACATTTATTCAGTGGGTACTTGACACTGACCAGACGCTCCTTGGATGCTGCATCGCCTCATCGGGAGGGCTTCACTAAACCATTTCAATTTAAACTTGATGAGAGACAGATACAAATTTCTCCACTAACAAAGACAATTTTTTAACACTAAAAGTTTCCTCTATTGAATACTTTGTGCTATCGATCTTTTGAATTTGTCATTTGTCTACAGACTTGCGATTTTTTGTTTAAATAAAAATACAGCTATATTTTGACAACAAGAGAGTCAAGTTGTGTATTCATTTGACCATTGACTCCCATTTTTTCATCCCTTTTTTTAAAATTGGAAAATTATTCAGTGGCAAGATTATTGGCAAGTAGATTTTGACATTAGTTATCTTACCACAAAAATTTAGACATGAAAAGTGAAGAATAATTTAATTTTTTTAGAAATCATTTAGCAAAATTATGGCCAGGAAAAAAATTTAATTAAATCAATTTTATATAAAAATTATTTTTACATTATGGACTTTTTGTTGAATATATACACTAGTTATTAGTCATACTATGAAATATCTTAAAATTTTTTTTAATTATTTATAATAAAAGGTTTGGCTTGTAAAAATTATGCGTCACTACGTTTATATACATATGCTATCGTTTTGTTTTTAAAACATTAATCAGTAACTAAATTAATGATTAGTTTTGAATTATTTAAACACTTAAATGTACATTGAAATATGGTTGCCTTTTCTTACATATTCCAAAGTATTGTAGTCTCCCTCAAGAAATACCTGTTGAAGTCAAGTACATAGTAATAAAACTAAGGATTTCCAAAAAAAAGAATCCATTCTGCATGACATGTCCAAAAATAAACCTGAAATTCAAAAAATCAATGTCTCAATTAAAGTAAACTTGTTATTATTTTAAAAGGCTACTTTAATACTCTTCTTAATCAATTAAATAAATTAAATTTGTGATACCTATTATTTATTTTTGTCTCCATTTCATCCCATTTACTTTTTAGGAGCTGGACCACGTCCAGTTCCACTGACAAAGTTCTCTTCTGGTTCCGCTTCAGTCCAACCTTCCCATTCATCATCAGCATCATTATTGGTGGTATCCCCATTCATGGTGTCACTGAGGACGCTGTAACTACTGTCCGAATGGAAATCAGTTTCTTTTACAATGCTCATTGGCAAGATGGTTTCTTCTTCCTTGGTCTGACCAAAAGACTCGTTCACAATTGAATTGAGGTCAGAATCTTGATTATTGGTCAGCCGATTTCCTAATTGCAACATTCTTTCTTCTTCCTCATTACATAAGTAAGGATAGCTGTGGTCGCGATAATTGGACTCTCCCAGTGCAGTATCATAATTAGTTTCCTCGTTTTCAATGTCATCTGTGACATTATTTTCAGATTCCTCTTCATCAGCTGCTATTGATGTTGATGGGGTAGAAGGTGGTTTTGACTTTGGATTATTTGTTGTCATCTGAGAGTTTGAGGGTTTTAAACTAGAGTTTTCGATTGTACTCCGCTTGAATGAACCGATGAGACCCCTTCCAGTGATTCGGATTATTCGTTGACTTTTTACAGCCTCCTCAAGACAATTTTTCAGTTGGTCATTTATTTTTGAATCCATTGAGAGCAAAAATTTGACGATTATATACTTTTTAATGGCGGCAACAGATACACCAGAAGAACTCACATCAAGGGCTTCGATCGACTCAATAACCTTATCATATAATTTCATTCTTCTGTTGCCTACCCGTCGCTTTATACCTTCCATTCTTGACTTGATCATAGGAAAAAACAGGACAAATAATAATTAATAATTTGAACACATTCAGGTGTAATTTCTTATCTCATTGTCAATTAACAATTCATGGGCAGTATTTTTTGATACCTATTTTACATACACAGCAACCAAAAAAACAATAAACAACCATCATACAATTTTGTATCAACATTATGACAACGTCATGGTAACTTTTGTTGTTGTTCTGATGTTGAAACTTTAATGTTGTTCGGCGACAACAACAGAGCAACATTAGGCAAACAAAAAATTTCATAGAGTAGGGTTGTCTAGGATTTAGTCAAAATTGTTATAAAACATCGCCACTACTACTACTGTTGTACCATAAAGATGCCTCGGCATGTCATTATCGTGACAAGTCAAGGAACAATGGAATTAACTATTGCCCCAAATTGGACACCATTTTGATGAAATATTTTGTGGACAACGAAATAAGGTAACCTTTATTTTTTATTATTATTCTGTTAATTAGATCACATAAATTAAAACTTTACATTAGACTTTCAGTGCTCTCCGATTTAATATGGACACTTTCAAGAATCGGTCAAAGATTTGGTATGGACTCTTTCAAAAATCATCAGACAAAGATTTAGTATGGACCCTATCAAGAATCAAAGAATTAGCATGGACTCTTTCAAAAATCATCAGACAACAATTTAGTATGGACTCTATCAAGAATCAAAGAATTAGTATGGACTCTAAATTGGACACCATTCTAATGAAATATTTTGTGGACAACGAAGTAAGGTGACCCTTATTCAATTCAGTTAAAATTCCTAACAAGAGTAAGAGAATAGGTAAACTACTAATTAATAAACATAATTAAATAGAGACTTCGTTATAATAATAATAAATATAGGACCTATAGCAAATCAGAGTTCCTCTCAGGGCACTTAATTACAATTAACAATCAAAATAATAAGTTATTATTATTAATACCTACAATTTATATTTTAATGACGGGACACTCGTTTTTTCACTTTTCTAATTCCCATCAAATTCTGGGCAACTCCTTTTAAGTACTCGTTGGGCTCTCGGTTCCTCAAGTTGTAGGATAAATATCTTAGCCTCATATTAATTGTAGTTAATTTTTTTGAGCTTGTGGCTTGTCTCCAGATTGGAACTTTTGTCGATTATCCTCTCTTCGACTTTGCTCAGAACGAATTATTTGTATTAATCTACAGAGAGAACTGGAAAACCAATAAAAATGACATGATGATTATTTAAATTATATTTTTAAATAATCATCATTAACTACAATTAATATGAACCTAAGATATTTAAGATATGTTAATTATAATTAAGTGCTCTGCGAGGACTCTGATTTGCTTTAGGTCCTATATTTATTATAATTATAACGAAGTCTCTATTTAATTATGTTTATTAATCAGTAGTTTACCTATTCTCTTGTTAGGAATTTTAATTTGTAGTATTTAAATTTCAAATTATATGGGGTGACCAAATGCTGAGTGACCACATGCTAGACAACCGGAATTTTTCCAATCCCTTTTGTCAAAACTGATGACATGAATGGCAAAGAAGTAGAAAAAATTAAAAGTCTCCCACTTAAGATTTCTTAAAAAAAATTCCTACTCATAAACATTATTTTGGTTGTACTGATGATTCATTTTTGAGAAACTGACAATTAAATAATTTATCGGTACTGACAATTGTTTTTTTTCAAAAACTGACAATTCATTTATAAAAACTGACAATTTTTTTAAAAATCTTATTTAAGAGGGAGACTTTTAATTTTTTCTACTTTTTGGCCATTCGTGTTTTGACAAAAGGGATTGGAAAAATTCTACTTGTTTTTGTGTTTTGTATTTAGTAAGATATTTTCATGTAAACATATACATGGATTTTTAGTGTTTAAAGGCTTGTCGGCCACCAAGAACAAAGAAAGCATTATGCAAATGAGTCTTAATTCATATTTAATTTGAATAACTAAAAAATTGATAATAAAAATATTGACTGATCTCAATTTAAAATTGAATTTTCCCTACTGATAAACATCATTTTGGTTGTACTGATAATTCATTTTTTTAAACGGACAATTCATTTTCAGAAAACTGACAATGAAGTTTAAGAACTGACAATTAAATGACACCCTTTTACATAGGCTATGAATATACCTCAAGCTTTAATGCCAAATACATGAATATTTCAAAAAAAAAATTATAATGAATAATGATATTATTTCTATACCTTGTCAACTCGAGAAGATCACAAACACAAAATTTGGTTGTCAGTTCAGTACTAAAAAGAATTCGATCAAGTCACAAGGCTTAACACAAGAGTACTAATACGGTCTTCAAATGATTTCTGTGAATCTTACTTAGATTTCCATTTGTATGATCGGTAAATTATTCAGTATAGACCCTGACAACGTGAGATATGAAAATTTCACTTACCCAGCGTACTTATGTCAAAAAATGGAAATGAAATACAAAATGTTTCATTTATTCTTGTCTTAAACGAACAGTCTGTAAATCAGGTTTAAGTGATGTTATACCTAATTGTACATAAGAAGTAGGCCCTGTTGATACATAGTTACATAGTAATACATAGTACCATAGCGAGTAAATTTTTACTGATAGTGAATTAGCTTTGGGCTTTTCTTATGTTAATTTTGTGATTTGCATGACGGTCGTTCAGAAATCCCTTCTCCTTGTCGTGACGAGCGCTTTGAAGGACCAGTCCCTAGAAGTGACTTACGTCAACTCGCGTGCAATGTAAATTTAATTACATTTGAGATTTAATTAATTATTTAACTACACAACCAGGCAATTATGCCTGTTTGTTATGTACACAGGTGTAGGAGAAGGCTTTCCTTACATGAGCGCATTTTTTGAGACTCCCAAAATATCCCAATAATTGTAGATAAAAAATATACAAAAGACGTTTTATTACAAAGGACTTTATTTTTTAGAAAAGCTCATCATACATGAGCAATAAAATTGCACACTTGTTTCAAATAGAAGCTGATTTTTTTCCTTACAATCACAAGTGTATACATATAAAATAAAAATAATGCACCAATAATAAGTTTAACGTGGGTCTCTCCATTATAGCATACTGTACTTGCAAATGAATTGTCAAATACAAGGCATTAATTTGACTCTACTAATTGATTATTAGACAATAATTGTCCGGTTTATGAAATATCGAGCCAAATTTACCTACCATGTACATTTAAAGGTCAATTTTTCATGTATATAAAATACAGGGTTAAATATGTCCACTTTGTGTACGGACAATTATTGTCTAATAATCAATTAGTAGAGTCAAATTAATGCCTTGTATTTGATCATTCATTTGCAAGTACAGTATGCTATAATGGAGAGGCACACGTTAAACTTATTATTGCTGCATTATTTTTATTTTATATGTATACACTTGTGATTGTAAGGGAAAAAATCAGCTTCTATTTGAAACAAGTGTGCAATTTTATTGCTCATGTATGATGTGCTTTTGTGAAAAATAAAGTCCTTTGTAATAAAATGTCTTTTGTATATTTTTTATCTACAATAATAATAATTATTATTATTATTATTATTGGCATATTTTGGGAGTCTCAAAAAATACGGTCATGTCAGGAATGTCTTCTCGTACACCTGTGTACATAACAACCAGGCATTTTGGTTATTATCTAAGGGCTATGGTTCAAGTGGACTTTTAATTTTTGTGAGTATTTTAAAAATGTGTAAATACACTAAATTATACTGCAATCAATTATGACATGAGATACTAACGATAAGACTAATGAATCAGGGAATCAGGTCAACCTAAGAAAAAGTCAGGTCGTAGTCTGGTGGACATTCTGTATGAAATGTCCCAGCTCTTTTGAGATAATATTTTAATGAGTATAAAAACACGGTGCGAATCATCATTCTCATAAGTTCCGACCTCCACTTTACTAATTTCATAAGACCTTGATTAACTTATAATCTTGTCGTGTCATGTTTTCCCCTTAATCTTTATAATAAATATAAGGGTTTTTTTGGGAAGAAGTATTTAAACTAAATTAATCTCTAATTAAAAACAACTACAATAGCCTAGTAATTTCCTCCTCCTCACTCATTCCATACAGATAGCATTTTTTAACTCACTCCAAAAAGCCATCTCATTTACATGTTCTACAAAACTGTCTTATCTCCAACTTTTAAAGTTTAATATTTAGTACAACGTGGACTCTATTCACATTTCCACTTTTAGGAAATTAAAAGAGACGGCTAGGAGTGGAAGAGAAATTCTAAACATTTTCCATTCCAATTTTGAAAATGAATATTTAAGTCATAACCACCTCATCTCTGCTGTCTACATGTATAAAAATTAATTTAAAATAATTAGAGTGGGAGAAAGGGGGGCTAAACACATTTCATTTATTTTTATGTATAATTTATTCATTGAGAATATGGAAGTAAATTTCAGATAATAATATGGCATATATCTATAGTCCATATTGGATGAAGTCATGGAAAATGGAGAAAGAGAGAGAGAGATGAAAGTTGGGTCCCTGTGGATTGGAGAGGAAAATTGTACAAATATTAGATATTAGTACACACAATAAAAGCGACTGTCTACCTTTATGAGCATTCCTTCTCAGAAATATTTGATACAGAGAGAGAACAAGTCAGGAAAGTGTGGGAGGGGAGGGAGGGAGAAAGTTTTCATCTCACAGGCGGCAAAAGGGAAGATGAACACAGTAAATACAGATATGACAAACATTTGTGAAAGAAGGAGGAGGAGGCAAGAGTCTCCCTGAGAAGGGAGCGAACGAGAGTTTCGTCATTTTGCCAGAGAGAGAGAAGGAGATGTTCCTTTTTTCTTTTTATATTATTATTGCTGATTGCACATGGCCATCCTTCTATGGAGAAGGCACAGAGGGGAAGGAGATTTTTCTACGTAGTTTAATATATTTTCTCTCTCGTCTAGTAATCCCAATCTCATTTTGTGTATGGTCCTGGTCTCTTTTGTTCTTGTCTACTCTACTCCAGTCATCCAGTTCTCCAGTTGTGTATATACACCTTGCATATGTTCTCCTCGTAATGGTTTGGTACACAAACAGAGAAAGAATGGACGATAGAGAATAAATCCACTCTCTCTCTCTCTTCACTTGTATGAAAGAAGAAGCAACTTTATTTAATAAAACTGAGTCGAAAATTTTCTGCATTTCACATTACCCTTCTCCTCCTTCCCTCCATTTCCATCCTGGGCTCATCATCATTTCAAAAAAGTGTAGAGGTAGAGAGATGATGAGTTGTACATTTTATGAATTCAATTCGTGTCTGGAATGGGAAAATATTATTTTTCGTAATGGACAGAATCATTATGAACGTTATGATGATGATTCTTCATAAATTAACCAATGAGTTCACTAATATTTTCTTTATGATCCAGCAACTTCATCCGTATGTATAAATCTCCCCTCTCCTTTTTTTATCATCTCATTTTTATGTCCAAAACTAAAAATTGCCTTTTTTTCCCCTCATCATCATCATCATAATATATAGTCATTAAAAATATAGTCAATATTGTCGTTTTTATTTCTTATAATGAATCATTCATTTAAGACCCACCAAGAATTTATAAAAATTCCCCCTCAAAAAATCCTCCTTGTCCTGTCCGACTTGTTCTTGTTGGGAATGTCAAGGAAGCGGTGACAGGCTTTTGGGGTCCGTGTGCCGAAATTGGGGAAATCATGATGGGGAGGGCTCCACTAAAAACGATGAGAGTCCCCTCAAAGTCTTAAAGCGTCATAAAAGTTTCCTACTTTTGGATCTGCCTGTACAAGAACTGCCCCATTCTGTCGTCATCATTGGGAGGGGAGGGGGGTTAGAAAAAGAAAGCTAAAGCCATGGTAATAGCCATGTTTCGGGGTGGATGAGACTGATGAGGGGGAAGAAAATGTTTTTGAGTGTGTATGACTCAGTCCCGACATGGGTGAGGGTTGGTTCCACAATTTTTGTATGCATCATTATTCGCATAGGGGAGAGAGGACATCCTTTCTCATGTTGTGTATATTTTTGTGTATTTTCTAGCCTCCCCTCTCTCTCTCTCCTCACACGTCTCATCATCCTGCGCATCCTTGATATTGTAAGCCCAAAACTATGAATTGGATCCAAGGGATTGTGTCTCCGTGTGATGCTCCTCATCTCTCATCTCTACACCAAAGTAGAGAAAATGAATGAAAGATGAATCAGAAAAAAATAAATCTTCACTTTTCACCCCTCTCCATCCCTCTCTCCCTGTGTTTCTTCAAACTCTTAAATAATTCCTCGCAAGGAGCAAGACCGTGAAAAGTAGATAAATTACTTGGGGAAAAAGAAAATATTTGGTGGAGAGTAAATGGTAAAGTGTTACTCAAATGTTTAGCGGAAGCCGAAAAGGAGCATCAAAAAATTGTCTATATGAAGCATACTAAACAAGAATAAGAGAGAGGACGAGAAAGTGTAGAGAGAGTTTTTATGCACTTGTTACAGAGTTCTACCCGGCATGTCCTACAGTATAGCCATGGACGGGAGGGAAGGAGTCCGTGGGAGAGAGAATGATGAGGAGGATATATGCACAGAATATTGTACAATGTAAGTACATAAAATGCTACACATGGAATGTCTAAACTTGTCTCTCTCTCTCTTCCCTACGCCAACTTCTCCATGCAAGTTCCACTTTGAGTCTGCCAGTGACCGCCAAAGTGCCAACATCCCCCTCGTTTTGCATTCACTCTTTCTCTCTCGGCATTTCATTCCAAAATTTTCAACTTGTTTCACCCAACTTTTTATTCTTCTTCTTCTTATTCATCAAGTGACCACTTTCTTCATACTCGTCACACATGGAAATCACCTTCTTTATGGTCATGAAAAAACTCGTGTTTTGGTTTGACATTTTGAAATAAAAGTTACATTTTGTTTAAACCGGAACAGGAAAAGTGTTGTCAATCTTTAGTTCATGGAGAGACTCTCTTGTACATTTTAAGTGTAAATTGGAACAAAATGGTAAGTTTTAAATTTACATTATTTAAATTAATTTTATTTAGAAAAATATGGAAAAGAAATTTAAATATAATTCTAGTTTTTGTACAAAAAATGTAGAAATCCCCCCCTCCCCCCCCCCTCCCCAAATCTTTTCACATTTATCACCGTTAATTTTGTACATGGGCATGTGACTACAAGTAAATTGCATTGACTGTTCCGACGAGTATAAGAGAGAAAAAAAGAGTCATAGGGAGAAAGAATCGAGTCTGGTCAAGATCAAGTCCATTGGGAGTTGGACTGCCTGTGTTTTTAGTGATGAGGAGGATCCCGGGCAGGTGTTCGGAGTAGGAATCCAATTTCCGAGTTGGCTCCCTTGTACTACATTCTATTGCTTATTTCTTGTCCTTTATTGTAGGAGAGCATCTACATTGGTCTATAGATTGTATGGGTAATGAGTTATATTAAAAGTGCGTGCACAGACCAATCTCTAGCCATGTTGTTGGTCCCACATGATGAATTCTACGTAGGGAGATCAAAAAGTAATGATTATGATTTTTTAGCTCCGTTCCTTGTAAACCGATCACCAAGATATTTGAG
>JAQIVZ010001745.1:0-28027 GCA_034700945.1 Arrhopalites spinosus
GCGGGTAAGGAATATTTGCCAACTTGAATGTACACACTGGAGACTATCATCATGAACCGCATCCTCATCATGAGATTTGAGGGTTGATTGTTATTACTCGAGATTGGTAGTTAGCTGTACACTGTCCCTATAGTAGTTTAGTACTTTTTGTGGATTGTCCCTCTCCTCCATTCTACATTCTAATGGCCCCCTCAACTTTGAATTAAACTTGAATTGTGAACGTCATTAAACTTGTAGGAACACTCTAACTGTGATGGAGAATTGGTGGGCATGATATTGTGGTGCACTGCTAATTATTATCATCATCATTCTAATTCTTATCCCATATGTATCCTACACATTACACATTGACGATTCTTTTATTCACAATATTAACCACTAGCTGTCCCTCTTCGCCACTGGCCACCTTCAAACCAATTCACTTGAGCCATATCAATTTATGTATGGCATCGTATCCCCATAAACTCGCATCCTTTTTTCTCCTTCTTTCTTCCTCTCGCCTCTCCCCTCTCTTGTACTCTTTCAAAACATGGAATGGATCTGAAAAGTTAAATTATCATCAAAATCCCTCATGTAGAAAATACAGACGGAGACTTTTTTTCCAAAGAATAGAATTTTACATGCTCAAAAAGTTTCCCATTTATACAATTCATTTATTTTTATTAATGTTCTTTGCAAACTTTTGTAGGATATTTGATTTCATCAAATAAAAAGTAATAAAAGCAACTGTTATGCATGGAGTATATAACTTAGAGAAATATGTATTCAATTCTATCCAAGTCCGTCCGTTGTAAAGAATACAATACACAATTTTTTATCCTTACTTTGAATTAAATGGGACAGGTGTTAAAAGTTTAGCAATTTTTAACAAGAATAAAAATTTGATGGAATGGAAGGAATAAAAAAAATCTGGCTAACAAGAAGGATCTTGTGTACTTTTGGTGTTGAGGGAGGGGAAGAAGATGGACATGAAATGCATGTCAAGTAAATAGAAAAACACATTTTTTTTATTTTTAAACCTGAAATCCTACAATTATCAAATGATGCTCCTTAATCATTACCACAACTCCATTCATGACAGAAGGTAAGCCTTACGCACGAAAATTTTTCAATTTTTTTTCTTTCCATAATAATTTTTAATTTTTTCAAAAAAATGTGTGGTTTGTATTGTACACTTTAATTAACTCGTACTCGACTCATGGCATCGTCCACATGAATGAAAATGTTTTGTATTTTTATTTCTCTAAACATATTTTTCTCTTACCAAATAAATGAGACACTTTGGCTTCCTTCCGTGACTCTTTGGACTTTTGAAGGGAGAGGAGCTGGAAGCCAAATAAGGAGAGAGAGAGAGAGAGGATAATAATCAGAATATAAATGTGAATTTTGAATATATATTTTTACTGTGCATGTATCTACAAGTGCGTCAACTAAACTTGAATTTAAATCAACAGTTAAGAGCTAACTACACACTCTATACTTAAACTCTCTTTCTCTATTTCTTAATATACTTATCCCCATGTTGTACTTGGGATGAGCTGAGGGGCTCAAGGAATGAAATCCATTAGATCATACAATTTGAGGCTATAGACATATGGAGTCAGTTTCTAATCATCCTAAATGCCCCCATCCGTTCCTTCCCCGTATGTATATATAAATATATCCCCCCTCTCAAACTTTATCTAAAATATTCTTCCTCTTCTCATACTTGAATTCATTCACCTCTTCATTTTCTATTCATTTTTTACATATTTCTTTCCATTTTTTTGAAATGGGATCCTTCCATTCCCCGTCTTTTTAAGTAGCAATGTCCTCCTCCGGCTGACTTTGTCAGTCCATGGTTTCTGCATCACGTCGCACCATACCCGCGTTCTTCTGGCACAGCTATCCCATACATTCAGACATTATTATAATTTATCTTATTGAAAATTGGTCAGCTGTGAACAATTTTATTGTAAGAAATTTTATTTAATTTTATTGTATTTTTCATGTCTCCTTTGAAAGGAGACATTCAGAAATTTAAACTCCAGATAAAATAACTTTACTCTATCTTTCAAATTTTTAAATAGAATGTAATAAATATTTAGGGGTAAATAATTTCAACCAGATTGGATAATCTCTTAATTTATGAGAGTAATGTTTAATCAATTGATTGATCAATTTCCCAGCTGTTTTGACGATTAATTTTTTACAAGAAAATTATTGAAGATAAGAAACAAAGGGAGGAAGGACGTTTTTTCTCAATGAAAATGGTCCATTTTTTGAGAGTAAGCCCAACTTTAATTAAGGTAGACATGCTCAGAATCTGTCATCATGAACACATGAATTGATGTTTCTATTAATGCCACATATAGTAATATATAGGTTAAGAGCATAATAAAAGTCTCATGTTTCCTCCATTCAAGTTAATTGCGAGTACCAACAAGAAATTCCCTTTGAACTTGACTTTGACCATCCGACCTCGAAAGTATTTTTACAGAGTCTTGAAAGATTGTACATTTTTAAAAGAGAGGATGAAATGAGAGGATGAATGATGAACGATATTAGACTAAAGAGAGTCTGTTTTCATGCCATCATCCTTGTCCCTCATTAAAGAGATGAGAAAACTGTATGGAATGCTCTGCACGCGCTCACAAATTCATTGGGAGTATTAAATATCCAAAATTGAATGGGGGGTTACCGAACTGGCTCGTTCTCTTGTAGTTTCTTTTTGCCGACAAAAATAAATAGGGAATGCCCAAGAGCCCGTGAGCTCCATCCTCAAAATTAGAATGAAGACAGATAGAGACAAGGTTAGAAATGGGTTGGGAAGGAGAATGAGGGAATTATTGATCTGTGTATTTGATAGCCTCCATCATGAGTCCATTCTTCTCCACTTTATACCATTCTTGGTACACATTGTCAGTCTTGTATTAGCTCAACCAATGAGTGAATAAAAGTCCCACGCGATATGGATTTATTATCCAAAAAATTAATGTTTCGTAATCTATAAACTCAAACAGAGCAATCCTTCTCCATTTTCAGGTTCTATGCGTGCTCAACAGAAATTTATTTATTTCCGCCGCATTATCCCCTACTTCATATTCATGTACATATTTATATGAGCGTATAAACTAACGTTGGACATTATCACAAGTTTAATTTATGTCAGACCAGTTTTGGAGACTATTTACAAGACATTTACTATTTACAAAACATTTCTCTTATTTTTACTCTTCCTTGCGTTCCATCCTTGAAAAATAAAATTTGTCTAGCAATTCTTTTTTAGCAGAGGAAAGAATGTGAATTTTAAATGGGGAGATTGGACCACAAAAAAACTGACTAAAAGGTGGGCTTGATGTTGAAAAAATAAGTGAGAATACTATTTTATGATGATGCGGGTAAAACGTAAAGTGGACACTTTACACGCAGAGTCCAGCAAACCAAACGGGGATGGTGAATGAATGTGTGTTGTGTAGTCAATGCAATAAAATGTCAAAAATGAAGACGATGGCACGTTCTCACCTTCAAGCCAAAATGTAATAAAAGGGAGGAAACCCAAACACATTCTCTGCGGGCAACCCGCTGATCTCTCTTCCCCCCCCCCCCCTCTCCTCTCATTTAAACAGTCACAAAAAAAGGCCTAACTCATAGACTCGTCTCATATTACACATTGTGGTGACTTCTTTTTAAAAATCCTCCACATAAATTTTTATATTTTAGCCTATTCCATTACAAAATCATTCCTATCTTCTTATGACTTCAATTTTTTTATTCAATAAATGGTTCATATTCATTCTAACGAGAATAAAAAATTTAGAATTCGTTAGAGCTGGAATTTTTTGAAGTAATGGAGACGGAATACAAAGTACACTCATTCGCATTACAGATCGTGGGTTTAGTCTAATAGACCCCTAAACGGTACAATTACCAAGATAAAATTAGGAGGAAGAGCAGAGAGCATGAGATTGAAGATAGCCTTAATCTCAAGAAGCTGGTTTTCATTCCTACTCATTCGACTATCAAAATTGTACTAATCTGAACAAGTATTATTATTCAACATTGTTTAGCCTACAAGCTGAATTTATGAAGTTGGAACTTTAAAATCATATGTAGTTAATTCCTTGTAACCTAATTACTCCCCAAACACACTTTAAATATTCCTGCATTTATTAGTAAATAACATGCTCCATGCACTTGAAATGATTTTACTCCATCCATGAGATCTTCTTTGCAAGCACCACAAAAAACTTTTATTAAAGCATGACTCATACCTTGACCTAGTTGACCTCATGTGACAAGAAGAACCGAATAAAAATGTTGCTTTCGCCATGTTCATTTGTAGAATAATAAAAGCATCTGTTTGAACACAAACGTTTTTGCGTGAAGGGATGCTCCACAGTTTTTTTGGGTACTATTTATCTGCGTACAATATAGACAAAGAATTTTTTATCAAATTCGGCATATCGGTAATGTTGTCTAAAGCCGTGTATTTTTTTTACTGTCAAAGAGTCTGACAGTAAATTTCATGGCCCTGGATATTGCCATTTTGATCATTTTTAGAGAGAGGGGGGAAGGTTGATTGGAGATGATGTTGTGGATATAGTCAAGAGTCTGGGGGTGTAGACTCTCTCTGTGGACTATTGACGAAGGGGCAAACAAATCATAATCTCCTGCTGATTTTTACTTAAAGCGCGACATAACTTGAGCCATGTTGATGCATGTGTGTCCATTATCACACTTTACTCACATCCTCATGTTCGGGTTCTTTGGCCATGCCACATTGAGCGAAATGATTATCTGGTCTACGCTTTACGGCCTCGTGGATCTGCCCACAGCTGGATTTTAAAATCATGTCCTCTCAATTAAAATCAATACCCTTCTCCTCTCTCTCTCTCTACAGAACCAACACTTGTACATTATTATGTTATTATGGAGAGCGGAATCATCAGCCCCATGTCATCTCCTTCATCTCTCCCTCTCTCTCTCGCTACGCATACAGTACACAACTTCACAAACAACAATCATTCCTCCTTTTTACAACAAAAAAAACAATAAGGGTTCCACACCAAGGGACAAAAGAACACATGTATAATGTTACTTTGTGTGTGTTATAATTTGTAAAAGATTGTGGATAAATATTATGCAACATGAGGATCCCTCAGAAAAATAATGGCAATGGCGTTGAAGAGAGTAAATGAAAGAAAAGAACGAAGGAGCAGAAGCAATTATCATTTTTCCTATTCATTGTAGGGTCTCGTCAGGCATAATTTAACTCCACAATAATTACTCGTGTAAAACCTCCCTTCGTATTTACATATAACAATCAGAATAAATGAACAATATTATTTAATCCAGTTGAGTACATTTGACTAAATTATTTAATATTTAATTACAGTTAATGTTACATAAATATTAGGAACTGTCCTCTTCTATGGTCCGTCATCCCTCCGATTCCCCTACAGAGTTTGGTAGCTTACAAAGAACTGAACTCAAGATGAAAGACACCGCTTGTTGCTTCTGCCATCATGATGATCATCTTTTTGTGCATTTAATTTTTTTGGATGGAACTTGTCGGAGAGGAGTCCTCTCAGAGGACTACAGGCAATGGCAACTATTTATTTTTTATGGGATTTTTTGTGCAATTATTTATTCTGGCTGTGATGTGTGATGACATGTTTTTTTCTCTGTTTTTTTAAAGACATCAAGCGGTCATTGTGTGGGTAGAACTAAATTACAATTATGTGGTGATGATTACTCCTATTTTGCAGTGAAGGCAAATTCTTTTAGTTGTAAGCAAAGCAAATAGGACATGGCAAGTCAACAATAACAAATGTTTTAATGGTTCCCGTCTTCCTTCCATCTCCCTTCCATCATTTCATAGCCTTTTTACCAATTTAATTACACTGAAAATGTAGTCTAACTCTCTTTGTCGACAAAGTACAGAGAACAATTTTTAGCAAAGGGGCACGGGAGAGAGAATGTGGAGTAATAATGGACGGCGTTGGGGAGAGAGATGAGAGATTAGAGTTGAATAATTTTATTTTGATATCAAACTTGATATTATAGACATTAAGGATAATTTAGACGCTACAAGGACAACAGAACAATTACCTACCAACATACACCGACCGTGTAATTTAGTCTACAACTCTTTTTTTCTCTGCCGTCAAAACCGCAATCTTATCACCACCACCACATTCACTCATAATTTCAAATACAAAATCTCTATTACTCCACATTTCCCTCTCTCTCTCTCATTCACAACTTATTCATCATTTAGAGACTCAACTTTGTTAAACTCTTTAGTTAGTCACCATTCCTCCTCCCTCCCTTCTCATTTTATATTTTATCACTTGATTGTTCCCCATTTTTTATTTTGGACACAAAGTTCTCACTCCAATGATCATAAGAATCCTTGCAACATTCCCTTCCTCATTGATAATAAACAATTATAATTACCATTCATTTTCAATTTTTATTCAATTGGTTTTAATTGTACATTATTACATTTTTGACTAATGTCCCTGGGATTATTTACGGGAACAATTTGTGGATTGAATTATAAAACAGGGTTTAGTGTGTTCATTCAATTCATTTTTATTTACTATTCTCATTTTATTGTTGAACATCTAATAACTGTGCAAAAAAGTATTCAATGTTTGTGCTAAACATTGTTGCAATCATCATATTTATTCTTGACGACCATTTTGGAGGGATTTTAATAGGAAAAGTTGGAGAGAGATTTTCCATAATAATTATTGAGGAAGAAGGAGCAAATTGAGGAATCCAAATTGTCTGGCTGTCATGCCTTATAGATCATAAAAATATTATATATTATTATGAGACTGTCTAATCCAATTAAAAGAGGCAAGTTTGCATTGGCCAACTGTCAGTCCATTTAAACATTTTTCCTAATATCTTCTCTCTCTCCCAACTAACAACTACTTGTTTTGTAGACTTTGAGTAGTAGCAATCCACAATTTAATATCATGTTATAGTCTTTAAAGCCTCCTAATTTCAACTTTCACGTAAACCCCCCTCCCCCTCTCTCTCTCTCTCTTGACTTTATTTTTATTTTCATTTGGTCGCTTCGACAGGTTCATGATCAGGATTCTCATGTGTAATTTAATTTGTGCTTGGATGCACAATATTCTATATATAACGTATAGACAAGTCTACAAGTATGGTATAATTAAATTATTATTCCTTTCAATTAAATTGAGTTATTATGAGGGCGTGGTGTGAAAAACCATGACTATTTTCATACAACACTAAAAAATTTAGAAAATTAATTGAAAGTTTATATTTCAATGGTACAGAATTTGTGAGAGCGGTCAGGAGTTGGTTGCAGCACAAAACCCGGCAGGTAATTACATAGTTAGTGATCTGATGAAACAAAATGACTTTTTTTGGCAAAATGTTGGTAGGGAAAGATTTGCATATTGTGGAAATGGGAATGAACTAAAAGTGGGATAGAAGGGACTAGAATGAAGGAGGATGGTGAGTAAACAAAGAGGAAGATGTGTTTGTTTAGGGGGTAGGGTTTTTATTTGTTTTACGCAGGTCGGTCACGGCTGGTCGTCTTGTTGGGATAGATACGTATAGGGAAGGGGATAGAAGGAGTCCTATTAGATCAAGTGTAATTTAGTCGGGGATTTTGGACTGTTTGCTTTGTGTTCACTCGGTGGTTTTGTGGCTGTAGAGACGTGGTGAGGGTTCCCAAGGAGGACCTCATTGGGTCCTTGTTTGTTCAGCCTTAAACCAATAGTGAGAATTGGGCTTGTCAGAGTCTTACCCCCTCCTTCGAGGAAATCCGAGGACGCACCCATCTTCCCCTCTTCCTTATTGTTCACTCTATCCTCATAAACTTTTGAGCACAGCTCATAACCCAGTTTCCGCTTTCAAACGATACCCGTTTCCCTTGTACACAACGAAAATCTCTTCCATGCCTCGTACATAGAGAGTCCCCTTCATTTTCCAAGTCACAAGAAATATGAATTAAATTTGGTTTGGATTAATGTGGGGTACAGGGGAAGTCTGGGTCAAGGGATAATTTGTGTGAAGAGTCAAGCCGCATGGTACAATTGATCAGTTTCAACTGTTGGGCCATGTAATTTTGACAAGAGCTCGTGCGTCTAATTTGAAAATTTTGATGCAAATGAGACACTACAGACGTATAATCAAAACACGATGAACAATCAAAAATATAATATTTGAAACAATCCCATTTATTCCTTCCCCCTCCGCCACTCTCAATTTGAGGGAAAACTAGAGCAACTTGTACTGTAGATTATGTACACTTACTTTGACAAGCCACCCAAATTACTTGTAATCATCGAGAGGGGAGGGGGTGTGGAATATCCGCGAATCGTGTTTCACTTCAAATCCATCACTCGAATTATTTTTTCTCTTATGAAATAAATCTCTTTACAAATTGAAGACATGAATCTATCAATTTCAACTCTCCATCCTTTTATTTTTACAATTTTATGTGGTCCCTTTTTGTGCTCAAGGAGGATCATTTATGGATGAAAATAAATAGAAATGATAACAATTTGAAGAGATGACGTGTCATCGTGGTTGTCTGTACTGGCAATTAGACATGACAGTTGGGATGACTTTGGAGAATGAGTCGACAATTTTAGTTGTGTGATTATTTGCAATGAAAATAAGGAGTTGATAGAGGTGTGTGGACATAGGAGGAAGGGGGGATGTAAAGTTTGTCATTAGATTTACGTTTGTCAAAAGTCCAAAGACCGCACAGTTTGTGCTTGATTTATATCAAATGTCCCACCGTGCATTGAATGGGTTGGAAAAATAGTCTTGAGAGAGGAGTCCTCCCATCCACTCAATTTATTTATTCTTGTCGTCCACTATTTTCCACAACACATCATCCAAATGGCCCTTCCTCCATGAGAAGACTTTGCATCTCATCATCAACATTTCAAAGAATATTACATTACATTACAGCAGGTGTACTCCTCTCTCTCCCATTTATTATTATTGTGATAAGCAAATGTTCAGCAGACTACAAGTACAGGCTATCCACACACGGAATGGCAAAGAAATAAAAGGGAAGGAATTATAATCCCTATTGTCGGCCTCTCTCTCTCTATCACACGGCTGACTGAAATATTAAATTTGTACTTGTATGTACAGGATATTTATATGTTATGGCTCTCACCTTATGAATTGAGGATTGTAAAGTTTACAACATGAGAGAGAGAGAGAGAGAGAGAGAGATGGATAATTGAGAGAGGGGCAGACAGAGATGGTGTTGGTGGTGTTGTGTTGACTTGAAGTTTGTCTTCAAACAAGTGGGAGAGAGTGGCCAAATGACTATTATGATGATGGTTGATATAATTGATGCTATCATTTATTACACACTTGTACAGACTCTCTCTCTCTCTAGAATCGAGGATTTGTGTGTGGCAAAGGAAAAAACGCCGCTGTTGGTCTCTCCACTTGAATTTTATTGTTATTGCTTCTTGTGCATGAAACTCTGCATCTCAAAAAACTGAGAGACTCCGCTGCTCGTAGAAAAACAACTTGCCACTACACAGAATGCATGGCCTGGTGGTATGGCTAATAATTGTTAGTTTGTTGAATTCCTTGTTCGTCCTTAAACTTATGGTTAGTTCACACTCTCCACTAGTCCATACTCTCCTTCCCTCCTGTCTATTTGTACTTGTAGCCAAACTCAAACTATTCAACTATTTAATTATGATCATTGCAGCAGGAAATTTAAATAATTGTCTTTAATCACTACTCTCTTGCTTCATTTTACATTGACTGCACACACTAATTCCCAAACTCCACACATCACACAACTAATTGTCCACGGCAAAAAAACAACCGTGCAAAATCATTATTTTCTTTAATTTTCAATTTCATTTTTTGCAGTCACTTCCATCCACACACTCAACACTACTAATATGGGTCCTTAATTGCTAGCTATTAATATTGTTATTATTATGATACTTTGTCCACATTTCCTTTATTTGTAATGCAACTACTCATTATAATTTAATTATTTCAAATATTCTATAACCAACAACAACAATTTACAACTCTATGACGAGTTCATTCATAACTTTGTAGTTTAATGTTTAATAAAATGATGGAGAAAAACAACAATCTCTGCCATGTTATCATCATGTGTGCATAAAAAATGTTGGCAGAATGAGATTTTGCTCTAGAATTGGTACTTGACAAATTAAATACTGTAATAAAAATAAATGTTTCCTTTATTTTCATTTTGTCTATCCTGTGAACCTCTCATCACCTCCTTCTAAACTTAACACTGTTAACTTTTGCACAAAAACAACCCTTGGCGTGAATAATGACGCTGCGTTTAATTCCATCGCAACGGAAGTCTAGGCGGCTCACTCTCTCATTTTTTGGGGGAAAATAATAATTTTGTTGTAGAATCATTATATGTACAATCATGTTTACATGAAATTTTTGTATAATCTCTTTACTCTAAAAACAGGTCCCCATTTTGATTTCTTGGAAATAAAGGAAGGTATTTTATATTTTTATGAACTACAATAAACAAATGTGGAGTAACTCGATGAATGAAAAACAAATGTGACAATGAAAATTCAGAATTGTTTGTTTGTGGAGATTGGATGGGTTACAATTACAATGAAGACGGAGGGATGAAATATTTGTTTAGGCATCATATTGTGTGAGAACGGAGAAGGAACGGTCAAAATAGAAATGAATAAATTACACGTAAAAATGGTTTATACAATCCCTACTCCAACGAGTATAGACTAATCACTAGTGCATCTTCTATATAAATATTCGTGTTATAAACTTGTAAGAAAGGTTCCCGTTTGTTCTCTATTATGCTCCAGTGTTATCCAGAATTATAATTGTGGATTCATATGTGAAGAAGAAGGTGAAGAGAACAATTGTGGGGGAATGGGATTGGAAGCAATTAAGAGTTGAGCGTATTTGCTTAGACAATGGAGTGAATGATATTATGAATTGGGGCAAGGTGTTGGTTATGATTTCATGTTACGAGTGGGGAAGTGTAAGATGAAGGCTGCTGAGTGAAATATGGGAGAATAATGCGGCCATTTTGAGGAGGGAGGAGGGGGTTGGTTGGGTGCCAGAACAAATAGTTGATTAAACTGGACTGGAGACTGACTGGAGATGAGTCCAAGATTGAAGGCCCGGCTGTGTTTCCATCTCCCTCTCCATAATCTTGTACAGTTGGAGAAGCAGAAGAGCAATAATAATAATAGAGCATGTGTAGGGAAAGAGAGAGAAAATGTATAAAGATGAACGTTGAGTGTATCCAACAGATTTTTAGAGTAAATGTTTGTAAGGAGCGGAGGAGTATATCCACAACTACCAAAACAAAGGAGTCTCATATAAGCAAGGCTATGTGTAGAGTAGAGACTAATCTCTCACACCTTTCGGCATTCGGGTCCCTTTAATCAGCTTTTCAAGCAATTCAACAAGAGCTCACAAACCTTACCAGCCAACCTTTTTGCATGATATGTACCCAACCCACTGAAAAGGTCATTCCATAATTATCATCACAAATCTGCTTGCAAATTTTATATTCTTAAAGCAGCTCCATTATGTCATAAAATTTTCACAAACATTTGGTTTGCGACCAAATGAAATTTTTACACAGATTTTGGGATCAATATATTAAAATAATTGACCTTTTGAGGGGTTCCCGAGAGAGAACATCTTGTGATCATGGAAAGAGGGTTGCTTGTTGGCTAAAGGTAAGAAACAACATTCCGAAACAGCAGGAGAACAAAAAAAGATTTATGGATCTACAAAAGAGAATCGACCAAGGAAACAACTCACACTTTTGAATTATTGTTATGTTACTCCATCACACACAAACACTTGACTCTCAACCACCCCCCCCCCCTCCTCACCTCCCTTCCACCAAATGTCATTCAATTCTCTTCAACCCAAAACTAAACTTCATTTCATCATCATCCACATTTAATCATAGCCCCAAATATTTCTACATGGATTTCGCATTGCCAATTCTAAAATATTACAATTTATTTATTACACTAAAAACTTGGAAATTATGATCAGGAGAATTCGTTTTAATTTTATCTCTTACGATAGAGAGGGACGAATGGAGTGTCTGGGTGAAAAAGTGGCCGAGTGCCGACTGGTGCCCTATCATTAGAATGAAAACTGAAAAGTATTTTTTGGAGAGTTGAAGGGGAGGAGGCGAGGGGGGGGGGGAATAAGAAAATCCAATATTGGTTAACTATACTTTGTATTTTGTAATGATGATCATCATGGGAACCATTAAGGATCACTTGACGTCCATTCCACTTAAACTAACTTGACTTGAGACGGTACCGAATAAATTCTCAACCTCAAAACTGTCCATGCTCACTATTTTAAACTTAAATTCAACTCTTAAATGATTCCATATTATATCCATCCTCCTTCCATATCCATGCATGGGATAATATCAACACCAAAATATGACGGGGGTATGGTATTTGTACATGGAAGTCACGGGAATTTTTTTTTGTACACAAAATGGAGAAAAAGTTGTCCAAGAGGAGTTTGTATACATGGGGAGCTAATAATAATGATGATGACTATGGAGAGTAGACGGTAAGGCCGGCTTGACTTGGGGTCAGTTGGCGGCATCTTCTAAGTTAATGATACACACCAAGTGAGATTAACCTTTGCTTAAATTATTATCTTTGATTGGTTGACTGCTCCGTACCTGAAAATTATCTTGGCTTCCTTCCCTTCCTCTTCTTTTCTTCCCCCCAACACTCTCAAAGAAGGAACGTCTACATTCTCCTCCGTTTCAGCACCACAGACTAAAATAATATTTACCTTAGTAGTACACATTAAAATATATAAACACCAAAAATTCATTCTATAGGCTCCTCATTATTATCCTCCATCTACATTCCATTCCTTTCATTCCACCGTCCATCTCCCACTTTTCAAATAACATTCCCTCATCTCCAATACTCCACACAAAAGTGAAAGAGCATGAAAATCAAACTAAATTTCACGACCAAAGTTATTCTTTGGACATTTCATGTTATTAGAATTTAGACACTTTGTAGCAAAACCTTTACAGTTTAATCTACGTATGTACTTTGTCCATACATTTTCGTGATTTTGAAAACAATCAAGGAAATCATCAATTTTCTCCTGCTCAATCTTTCTCAGTCAGAATTAATTCAGGTAAATAATACAATAACGTCGTAAAGTTCCAACTTGAAAGTCGAAATATTATTTGTGGGCTCAAGGTTTACAGAAAAATAGTTGTATGGAATGTCATATGACAAGATATTTGCACTGGTGAAAGCAAAAACAAATTTGAATATTTCAGTTGACACTTGATTTTCGCATTTAATATTGACAGATTTAACGTTGTTTGTCATACTGTCCAACTTGTAGAGTATTGATGAGGAGACAGAGTAAGAAATACAAGGGAAGGACAACGTAATTGTTGTGTAAGGAGCGAGTAAAAGAAGATCAAAGGTTGGAATTTCGGTTCCCCCCCCCCCAATCTTGCCCTGTCTGTTGCCTATTGCATACATTAATTTTAATGATAATGGACATGCCATATAGAAATATTTGAACAATGAGATAGATCATAGATTTCATGCTTAATTCATGGGACCAAAATTATGTAGAAACAATAAACAGCTCAAGTTTATTTATGTCGTCTCTCCTCCATTTAACTTCCTCATGGGCTAACGTTAAGGAGACGCCAAAAACTTTAACAAGGAATGGGAATGACAGGAGGGAGGGGAGGATCCTCATGAAGTTCTCAAAAGAGAGGGAAGGGATGGTGAAAAATGAAAAAAGACCAGTAGCCAGTGATTGGCCAGTAATAAGCAATCAATGCAGTGGTTAGTTTAAGTTTATGGGATCTGGAAAAAAGGAGCGCTTGTAAACTCAAACAAATTTCTCTTAACACAAAGCACACACTAGAAGGATAGAAGATTTGCCCAAGAATAAATTCCCAGATGGATGGGATCTCATTCCTGAAATGTATAGAGAGACTACAAGAGGAGTCAAAAACGAAGATGCGGATGAGAGTTTTGTAATAGTAAAAGCCTTCAATAGCAATTCAATGTTTTCATGCTCCAGGCTCTCCAAATTTTTGGCGTACAACAAACAGAAGCAATTCAATGTTAGGCATAGCTAATAACTTGCTCAAAATTTGTACACACAAAGACATGTTCAATAAACATCTTGCTAAACATGTCGGTTTTAATAAAGAACAAGATGCTGATAGCATTCGACATACTTTTCTGTTTGAAAGGAAATATAAATACATTTATAAAATGGCTGTTATATACAATTAATATACAATTAATTCGTACAACTTTGAATAAAAATAATTATGCTGATTGCGGATTGATCATCTCAATAGAGAGAAAGAGTAGGAGTTGAATAAGATTGGGAAATTCTTGAAGAAGAAAAGAAAATGGATGGGACAAGTGACAGAATGTTTTATAAAAAGGTCGGGGGGAAAAGAAGAAGCAAAGCTCAGTTTCAATTGAAAGTTGTCTAACCTTAGCTAATCGCAACTTGTTAAAGAGTGTGAAATTTAAAGACGTCCACTCCAATGCTCACGACTCATGACCATGAAGGGAAGAGAGAGAGAGAGAAAAGAGGGATCAACAATCAACAACAACTGATGCTAAATTATTATAATAATAAACACTCCTCACAAGAGTTTACTCTTTAGCACTGCATTACATTAAGCTAACTACTTGAGTACACGAACCAAACATCATAGTCTTCTATCATACGGCCACCTTTCTTTTGACTTTTTTTTACTTTTCAAACTTGTTTAACATTGCCATCACACCATCGGCTTCCGCTTCTTTTTCCCTTTCAACTCTCTAACCACCCCCCCCCCCTCTTCTCAGCTCCTGTTCTCACAATGGAAATCTTGTAAATCCATGTATTCATGGATAATTGTGTGACCTTCATTATACTCTTTCACACAATGTAAATTTGATAGTGAAACAAGGCATACATTGAGACTAAACAAAATACCAGGAGCCAACTCATGTAAAGGGTCATAAATAAACGATCCAACAATTGCTAACCATCTTCACTGTCCCTATTCCTCATTCACCATCTCATCCCTCCCTTATTTCTCAACATCCATCCCTTTTATTCACTAATGTCAGGATGTCCACTCAAAAAATATAAATTGGCAAGAGGACACAAACAGGACTGTCACCAAAAAAGTTTGCAATTCACTATAAATTATTTGCATACCTTTCACAAAAAAGGTTGACTATTATTTGTTCAACTTTGACTAATTAATTAAATCCAGTCTGAGAGGAAGATTGTGTAGAAGGCTTGGACTTATTGAAATTCCATGCGTACAATTTATTTTCCAAGTGTGGACAATTACCCACTAAAATTCTTTCATATTTATACATTCAAAAATGAGTTATGGTATGACATGGCAGTTTTAAAATAAAATTTTTGAATTTTTCACCAGTTTTGTCACAAAAATCTGGACATTGTGATGGTGAGAGCCTTTGGCGATCCTTAGAAAACTTCACGAGGCTTGAGTGCATGAATCATATATTGTCGTTGACAATGTCACACCAAAGTGTCCTGTATGTATGCAAAGAGGAGAGTAATAAATAATATACATTTCTACACAAAGAACTCAGAGGTGGACTATGAGGCAGCGACATTATTTACCTTGCATTATTTTCATAAAAGTCAACAATATTTAAAGTTGTCCACTCAAATGAACCTCACATTTTCATTTTCCTCTTGCAAGTTTCTTTCTCAAAGTGAACCAAAAGGTTGAAAGATTTTCTAGAATTTTACGCGTACCATGTGAATGAATGATGAGCTCTTGACTCACGCACTTGTCCCACCTCCACTTGTACACAACAACAATGATAACAAAAAAGAACTAAAGAAATGTGAGACTCGTCTTCTTGTTTGGCGGCACCATGACACGGAGAATTGTGTAGAAACAAAAGCGGGCATTTTTATTCTACGTTGTACAATTGTGATTAACTCCATTACCACAAAATGTGTGTGTTTGCTCATTCCCTCAACATATGGGTGGTGAGATGAAACAGGTACTCTTGTAGATGAACACAATTAAAAATTAATCCTCCATAGCCCAACATCTAACATCTTTCTACCATGCGAGAGAGGGATGAGCGTGTTTAATTAATTGCCAAAATTCCAGCATCTTTCGAATTGGTCTTTTCTCTTTTGTATTTTCTCAACATGCGCGACATCATCGCCACTTGATTTAATGGAATCATTCATTATCATTTCATGGAATAAAAAACCAAGTTAAAAAAACCCAGAAAGATGAACACAAGCTGCCACGGCTTGTGTAAGTAAAGGAGAAGGAGGAATTGTAATATTTTGATCTGAAAAGAAAAACACGAGTCAATATTTTATCAAACATATTGGTTAGTGGTCAATTACAGTGGATTATTTATGAGGGGGGGGGTGATTACCTTTTAGGGATTTTTTCAATCATTCGTGACTGGATAGACTCAATACATGAACACTTTTCCCAAATCTATCACGAAAAAAAACTAGCCACCAACTTGAGCCTTTTCTTACATCTCTAATGATTGTGACTGCTATGGCTAAATCTACAACAATTCAATGCCCACCACTGCCACTGGTATCACCCAATGAGTCTTGACTATCTGTAACCTGCCAAATGCTTTGTAGACTTCATAAAAGGAAAACTAAATATTCAGAATGCTCTTCCATTCTTCTTTTAGTACAGATTTATGCCCACACAGAGACGAGTGCACAGAAGGGACAAGATACAGACATTAATATGAGCAGACCTCAGCCTCAAAAAGATTTGGGATCTTACAGGACACAAAAATGACAATAAAAAACAAAGTGCAAAGATTATGTACAGGATCTCATCTCAACATGCCTCGACATTAACGGCTGCGGTTTTCCCACCTTTTGATTTGTCTGCAAACCTTAAACTGTCTCTTCAATAATCTCGTCACACAAATAATGAAGCAGAGAAGCCTCCATAGAAAAAATCCTGGGAACATTATTAGTTTTACACGTGAACACTTTTTACTGACCACGGTAGAAGGTGGATTTGTACACAAGATAAAATACATGAGCCGACTCATAAGATACCTCGAGCTATACTCCATGAGAAAACTGGAACAGGACATTAATTGACACTTTATTTATTTATTTTCATAAAATGTTATTTAATTTTCAAGGGAAATCTATTGTCAGGATACACATTCAAAAGAGAACGTAAAAAATGAAGAAAAAATTAAAAATCAACCATGTTCATTTTTATGGATTTTCTGTCATGCTGGTGGAATTCATTTTTGTAAAAAAAGGTAGTACAATGGACAGAACTTTGTGTGTGTAGACAATGTCAAGACGCATACTGCGAATTTATGACAGGTTATGAGCAAAAATCAGGCACCCCTTCTTCTGCGAATCGACAATTTTTATGACCATCTTTCAACTTTGTTCCTTGTCCATGGAAAAGTGGAAAACTATTTCCATTTTCTCGACAGAAACTAAGTAAAAAAATTCATGGTCTAAAAATCCAAATTATACAGAGTGGCTGTTTTTTGGAGTAAAAGTAGAGACCTGCCATTGAGATTGGAATAGAAAAAAACATTTTTAAAAATTGTGGAAAGTGAATAGATGATGGGCTATGTTGGGCTACAAAAGTTGTTGGTCGTTGATAATAAAAATAATGCTAAAAATGAGACGGAGAGCCCTTGTTCCCCGGTTAAAAAAGTCAAAGAATTTGAATGGCTCATGGTTCATATTTGAGTATCTGAGACTCCATTCAAAAGTTGTTCAAGAAAGAATGCTGTAGTATGAAGGAGTGAGGATGAACGGGACGGGGGACTGAGAGAATGGGGATTGGGATGATGTAGTGTAGTGTAAAGAAGGTATTTAAGTAAAGAATGATGAGATGAGAAAGATTACGAAATGACAATGACACCGTGACAAAGCCAAAGCCTGGAATACCCACAAACGAGATGAAGGTGAAGGAGGGATTAAGGGTTACATGTGTTGTTCACATGAAGTCTCTATGAAGTCCCTCAGATGATTATTGTAGCAAGATAAAGGGTGCGTCTTACTCATGCGTCCCAAATGGCAACACGATTAACTCAATACAAAGTACAATGTAAACAGAATCATTTACGTTCTCCATCATCCCAGAAAACTTATTTATTACGGTCAACACCATCCTCACCTTCCCACTCTGAGGAACCAAAAATGAGGGTTGGAGAGGAACAGGTTCCTTCGGGAATATACATTCTCGGAAATTTACATGTACATGTACCTCCATGTAGTGAGCAGAGTGTGGTCCGAGAAGATCATCAACACAAGGCCCTCTGCTTATTATGATGATTTCCTATTGATATTATTTGTATTGTCTCCCCCCCCTTCCTCATGATTATAATAATATACAAGAGATACAAGAGTGTCATGTCATAGTGGAGCGTAAACATGGAGGGGATGAACATGTGCTGTCACATCATTTTTTTCCTACTCCAGCAATGATTTGATCATTTCGTGTATGTGGCCACTGCACAGTCAGACACCAAAACATCCCTCGCTACAAATTCTCATTATATTTTTCTTGTGCGTCTTCCCCCACAAAACTTGAACAATGTACGAGAGGAAAAGTAAAAACAAATATATGCTAAATTCTCCAGGAATTTTATAATGCAAGGAGCAGTAGCCCGTGTACATACGAGCACACAGAGAGAGGAACGAGAATGAAGTGTAAGGACTTTTCTCCTTGTGTTATTAGCATATTAATAGCACGTCATGGAAGACCCTAGAAGAGTAGTTGGGTACTGGCTGTAATATGTACATACTCTACGTAGTCCCTTATTATTGGATACATTCATGTAGAATGGAGAAGGAAAACTTGTGAAGCGCCGAAGAGTCTCAGGTGTTTTGCTCCAGGCAATCCTTGAAGAGAGACAAGAAAATACCTCAGCCTGAGCCTTCTTCTCAAAGCCAATTGACTTTTGTAACCTGTGTGGATGCCCGCTCCAATCCAATTACCCAGACTCTATGTCTCTCCATTTTCCTTTTGGTTGCTCCACTCTTGTTCCACTCCCCCCCCCTCCCCTCTCTCTCTCTCTATAATAATCCAACATATCTTTGTAAACCTTTTTCACTTTGTACACACTCAAGGTGTGAACTACAAGTAATATCATGGATGTACATAATGAAAAACTATCCGGTGAATTATATCTGCTGTATGCTCAACCAGCCTCTTTCCAGCTTATCCTTAACTTGAAGATATTTGTTGCTATTAATTCCTTTGAAATAGACTGACTCTGTATCTTATATAAAGTTGTATGGGAACAGCATAGGGCCTCTTTTGTTTGTGCTCCACTCTGTCTACTGAGCCTCCATTCCAACTGATGCGGGTATATCATTCGCCCTTGTGTTGACTTGGCGGTGGTAATGCCCCAACTCTCAACTACAAAATCATCAAAAAATGTGATCAATGTTCGTAGTCTTTTGTGAGCCTTTAAATCAACAGATTTTCGGCATTCTCTGGAGTGTTCTCCATAGAGATGATGCCATTACGGTTTTATTAGATGATGCTGAGAAATGCACACACCTCCTCATTCATTTCATGTTGGTGAGACTCCTTTTTCTCGAGAAATTCTTGTCGGTTGAGCTTGACACTTGATTACATTGCATTCTTGTGCCAAGTGCAAACCGTCCCTTTTCAATATGAGGGCCTATCCCCTCCCCTGTTCTGCGCTTCTTCGGAAGAAATAAAATGTTATTATGGACAGAACCACCGCCACAAGTCAGATATGTATTCACTTTTAAATTTAAAAGTCAAAGGACAGAGACCGACATTGGAACAAGTGCCCATTGCTTCCCTTTTGTGAAGGGAAGGGTGTTTGAGCATGTCCAGAGTTCTCCAGTATATGCTCTTGATCTCCAACGAGGAGTAATGCATGGCATTCTGGGAGTCGGACCCATACAGCCATCCAAAAACAGAAAACCATTTTATTCCTCTTGTTTTGGATTTGGAGCGTGTTCTTTGGAATTTTTCTTTCACACCATTCAACCACCACCATCAATTTACTCGACCAGTAATTTAACTTTACGCAGCACTCGGATTTTAGATTGAATTTCCAACTACAGTTTTTTTCACACCTGCCATCCCAGCCAAAAGAATTTAAATTACTCCCAACTTCCATCAATCCATCCACACACTCTTTTTCCCCCAACTTTTTTCATTTCTTTCAAATTGTTGCAGAAATTGTTGCAAAACCAACCATTGCAACGTCTCCCATATATTTATTATGACCAACACAGTGGCATGAGGAACTCAGTCACACGAAAAATTGTCCATGCCGGCATGCATAGGAAAAAAAGAAAAGATGATTTAAATATTGACGGTACATGGAAATTAATCTTGGATTGGTAATTTGATTTTGTCCACAACTGAGATCACAAAGAATCTCTCGTTGGCGAGACGTAGAAAGGCAATGACCTACACATGGACTATTCTTTCATCCCTTGATGCAGATGACACCCACTTAGCCAATGGCACAACGCATACACGATGACAAAGTGTAAACAACTTAATTTGTGTGACAGAATTTAAAATGAAAGGGAATTTTGATAAAACAATCCAATTAAAATAAAGTTAAATGAAGTTTAGACTTTGTTTATTACAGATACAATAGAAAAGGTACAAGTATATCAATATCCCATCTTTCATCTACATAGTGAAGAGAGTACAAAGTCTGTACTACAGACATGGCGCTTTAAATGACACAACAATAAATGGATTTCTTCATGATCCCATGCACAATACTCTTTGTCCCTCGTGTTTATGGTTGAGCATTGAAGAGGAAAATGAGGAGAAACGGCCAATATGGGAAATACAAAAAATTATTGCAAGTTTACCAGCTTTACAAAGTGGAAAGTTGGAGTATGTCATTTTGGTGTACAGATGCATTGTAAATACATGTTATGTGTCCATATAGAAAGCTTGTAATTCGGCAAAGTACAAAGGGAAGAAGAAAGCTGGTTAAAAATTGTGTAAAGTGTCTGATCGATTGTTTGCTAGACAATTTTTGTAAAGTTGGAATAAAGGACAAGACATTTTGGGATTGGCCGCGTTGAAGAGAAAGAAGGAGAGAAAAGTGTGAGTCCATGGTCCATGGCATTCCCAAGATTTATTGGTCTTTGCCTCAGTCCTAATTCCACGTATGTCTCCTCCGTTCCCTCTCTCTAATAAATGCTCACTTGTTTACAGTACGCTCTGTACAAAATACTAATTCCCTCCTGACGACCACGAAAACTGGCAAAACTGGAATATATAGAAATAAATCAAACGGAGAACAGTTCATCATAAATTCATAGACACTCTACAAGTGCATACTTTACCACCATTGTCTACAGTTCAAAACCGTTTACTCCTAACATGTTGCAAATAATAAACAAGGAGAGTTTTTTCATCCATGAAAATGGAGCATCATTATTTGAGATGATTGTAATTTCAAATAAATAAATATTTGAAAAATAAGATATAGGGCCATGTATTTTACTCCTTTCCTTTTTATACGCCATCGCCGTTGCATGCAGAAGCTCGAGTTTAATTTTTCGATTGTTTCCTTCCTTCTTCATTTAATTTATTGATATGCACAAAACTAATGAAAGTAGCAGCTTAGACAGTCTTTGAGGATTGATTTAGTTGGAAATGGTGAACGGTAGCCAGGTGAAAAAAAACAGGATCAATCGTTGTAAAATATATATCTAAAGTAGAAATGAATTGAGGAATAATACTCAACTCTCACAATCCTCCACGGTCTCTCTCCGTATTTTGTGCCTGAGGAGTACAAAACTGAAATGACGTTAATTCAAAATAGATGTGTGCACTCCAGATTGGATTCCACATCCCCCCCCCCTGTTCTTTACATGAAAAAGTGAGTATATCTCCAATATTAGTTAAATCATGTCTTCAGCACGCCCTGCCTACCTGTGAATCCTCAACTGTCATGTTGTAGAGTACTAATACACGGCATGAATACGCCTAAATGAAAATAATGGAATGTTATTTACACGAGTCGTTTGGACGGCAATGCCAAGAAATGGATTGAAATATACTCAATATGAGTTAAAAAATGTATACATGATCTGTAGACATTATAATGGGGGGAGGGGCGGGGGGAGTGAAAGAATAATATTAATATATTTTTGTATAATATTTGTATGGAGGAAGGTTAGGGAGGAGAGAGAGAGAGAGAGAGGATGATGGATTGGACAGTTGCTTGACTATTATAACGCTACTTCAATTGGATTTGGAGAACTCTGCTAATATTAACACGGGAAATTTATGTATTCGATTATCCTTGTGTCATGCCATGATGCATTTCACGCAAAAACGTATCATCTATTTTCTACTTGTGTGTCGGCTCATATTTCACTGCATCATCTAAAATATACTAAGAGTTCGGATATCACAAAAAAGGATATTTTATTTTGTATGGGACAAGTGAAAAATACTCGCAAGAGTCTCAAGCATCAGCAAACTTGGATAGAAATATGCCGACTCTCTGTCTGCCATGTACCCATACGCACGAACCCAAGTCCTCATTCAATGAGAGAGTGAGAGAGAGAGAGAGAGAGAGAGAGAGAGAAACTCCCTCGGGATCTTCCCATTTCACAAATCCATTTCATTTATCTTTAGTTAGACTCCATGACTACATCCACTTTTATATGGAAAAAGTATAAAATGATTATGCACATATTTAAAGTTTTCCTATCCCCCCCCCACTACGTTACTCTTAATCTATAATGATTCAAGCGTGGATATTAAGACTTACCAGAAAATATGATATTAATGGTCTCATAATTTAATTAACTTGAAATAATATCAAGTATATTATAATTTAATAGAAAACCCATCTCTCTAACTTTCTTACCCTTTTCCCAAAAAAAATCGTTTTCTTTTTCCTCGACTCAAAAAACTTTGCCTCACCAGCAAGCTCTTGGATACGCCTAGAAATATAAATGTTATATGAGAGAGTTAAAGAAGATGAACAAACGAGATTAATTAGGGGAAGCAGATGAAATAAATAAAATTACAAATTACAGTCCTCACATGCACACAATGAGAGTTATAGAAGAAAGTCTTGGACTGGGGAAATTGAAATCCTGGATGTTCAGAGGACCGTGAAATCGAAACTTTTCCTGAATATTTCATAGGCCTCGAGAAATATACATTTTTATTATTATCCATCTCCCATCTCCTTCACAACTAACCCCACTCCAACCTTATTTTTTCCATCCCTTCCTATGAACTCACTGCACGCCAAGAGGTATGTAAGTATACATTTATCCTCTCCTCCACCGAGATTTTAATATAAAACTATGCTCTCATGAAACATAGCAACCGTCAAATTCCAAACACGTCTATTGTTATTTTTTTCCCTTGTTCTGTTCATATCATTATACATTTATGTATGACTTGAGTTCCTTTTCTCTCTTCTCCAGAGATGATGAATGAACGTAAACATTTGATGGAATGCTGGAAAGGAAAAGTTTACACTGGATATACGGCATGGAATTGTGTCGTGTCATAAATCAAAAAATGAATACCAGGGACAAGGATGAGAAGGGCAAGTGGGTGAAAAAACATACGACCACTTGCAATCATGACATTATTATTACAACGGTGTCTTTTCTACGAGGACTCTATTCAATTTAATTCGGAGTACTGTCAAAATAATTATCACAATCTTGATAATTCCATCATCACAATTTTATTCCCAGTTTGTGTACCTACAAGTGGCTTGTGTATCCATACGTCATACGAGCATACGGAAATGAATGGAAAATATTCAGCTATTGTCGTTCTGATCATTTGAACATCTGAACCCGCACGGGAGAGAGTTCAAATGAATCCCTGCATTCATACACACTATTTGTGATGCGCAACACCGCAGATGATGAGACCAACGCTAATGATCAGTTCTTATCATCCATGTAATATTATTGTATACATAAATAAGTGCCCTTTCTATTGGTCATTATTCATAATGTACATACAAAAAGATGACTCTTTTAATACAAAATTTGAACTTCAAAATTCTTTCCTTGGTATGGAATTTGACTAGAAGCTTTTTCATGGCTCATCCTTTATGAAAGAATACAAAAGGAGGAGTTTGCCATGTAAACTGAGAATTAGTGAATGAGCTAGAAATGAATCCAATCCAGAATAATAGAGTGTGTACGTCACATTCCCAATATTAAATCTTGACTATTTGATGCCTGTCTTTTTCATCGTCCACAATTGTACTTAAGGGCCCCACTAAAAAAGTTGCATTTTTTACAGAAAATATAACAACAAGATGGGGAGAAGAAGTATATTTGCTTGTGACCAATAGTGTTATCAATATGTCAAAGAGAATCTAGTAAATAGAATCCCCTGTGATCTGATTAGTTGAAGTTCGAATGTGTCAAAAGAAAGGAAAATAATTGACATATTGAACATGGGGTAGATGAGAGTGGTACATAGATAATTCTGTATGTACATTGTATTCATGTTTACATTACGAGGAAAGTAGTATACAGACACGTAGTCTTTTTTTTTTATGTAGTAAGTGACTAATGGATCCCTTGTATTTCACCTTCCATTGCACAAGTACAAATTGTACTGTACAATGTGGAGAGTGGGATGGAATACAATGTCTAGGTGTGTTCCTCACATGTCCTGTCAGTGTCAATCAATTGACACATGACTATATAACATAACGGGTAGAGAATAGAAAAATAGACGAAATTCAAATGCCTATTCGGACGACATTCTTCATTCGAATTTAATGAATGACACATTTCTGAATAGCCCGTCTTCTGGGCTTTCCAAATTGGTAACTCATGTGCCAATTTCATTGACCTCTGGGTAATAGCTCACCCAAATACCGCATCACCTCAAAAACGTCTTTGGACGCCTGTTTTTTTATTATTCTCCGCTATTTAGGCCCCATGAGTAAAATTCAGAAATGTTTTTGCTACAATTTGTTTAGATTGAAGTAGGGAAGGTTGCGGTGTAAAATGAATGAAATCGGAAAAAAAATAAACTAAAAAATATTCCAGTGGCATTTTTAGAGAAAACGGGATTTCTACATTTAATATTTTTGAGTGTACCTGTGGTACATGTCTCAAACTTGCTCGACAGTTACTTTTAACCTTTCTAAACAGAATTAAAATTCATTTTTGTGCCATTGAAAAGTTTTTGCCATTTTGTGACGACCGTGAACAATATCTGTCAAATTCTTTGTGTATTTTGTAAGAACTGTCTTGTGTGGTCACTGTTGTGACCTAAGGTCACAACAATTAACATTATACATATTACATAATCAACAATTAAAATTAACTTTTAGATGTGTGTAGCAGTTCCCAGTGATCAAGTTCTAGCGATCAAGGCTTTGATGAATTTATTTTGTGACCTGGTCACACACAAAAAATTGTTTTGTAAAAGACTTGAGTGAAAAAAACAGATGTCCAAAGAAGTTTTTAAGGTGGTACGGTATTAGGGTCACCTATTGACCAGAAGTCAATGCAATTGGCACATGAGTTACCAATTTGGAAAGCCTAGTAGACGGGCTATTCAGAAATGTGTCATTCATAAAATTCGAATGAAGTATGTCGTCAGAATAGGCATTTGAATTTGGTTTCTTTTTTTCTATTCTCTACCCGTTAAAACAATCATACTCATGCTAAGCTTTGGACACTGACTGAATTCAAATGTTTTTCATTTATTATTATTTATTAGGTACTGTAGAATAGGTCGTCTCTCTCTCTCTATGGATTGTAAGATGAGCTAAAGGTTCTAAAACCACTGAACACTAGAGTGACATTGGAATTATTAAACCATATTTTGTAATCTGGACTTCCTAGTCCAACATTGACATTGAAACCTCGCATGGTTCATTCTTTCCTGTTCTAACCAAAATATTTGTAGAGTTTGCATGTGATTATACTTTTATTGTTGTTGGTTGTTGCAATAAATTCCTTGTTTTCTACTCCGTAAATTCTGGATTACATGTGTATCACATGATAATGATAATAATGAATTTTACCATTTTTGTTATCGCCATGCGCATTTTGTGAATTAAAACATTAATAATGATGGCCAACGGGAAAGGGCACACAGAAATGAATTGAACCTTTGTTTGATTAGTGAATTGGTCTTGATTTATGAACTCGAGTTTTATTTAGCTTGCATGCAGAGGCCCCTGTGACGTTTAAATCCTCTGTAAGTGGAATCATGAGTAGACTGGACAAGTTGTAATTTTTGTCATTAATGTAATCCCATGCACTTTTGATTCTAGTCCTCCCTCATGATTTAATAATGAAACCGCAGAGATTAAATTACTCGCCATGCAGATTAATTATTTGATTAAAATCATCACCAAAATCCTTTGAATTTAAAATAAAGATTAATTTCATCTTTCGCTTTAGAGGGAATATAAAATGTTTTGCAAGGAAAATGAAGTTGAGGAATATAAATAAGTGTACCATTCAAAGACAGAGTAGGTGGACGATGAGGGGGACTTACAAACGTTTCATCTCCATCCATCTGTTTAAAATTTGAGCATACAGTTAATTAACTTTGGTCCAAAGTATTGAAATGAAGGAATGTGGAGAAAAATAAATTACTTGTCCAATCGGCTTCTGTTAGAGATAAATTATTAACAAAAGTCAACGCTTTTCTGTTTCCTCTCGCACCAATTAATTGCCTGCCAACTTTATTCTTTCTCTAACCATTGTCCAGCAATATTATCTTTTCTCCTAATCCTATTTTTGTGACGCTTTCAGCACAACAAAACATTACCTTGCACTGACTCTCCATTATATTTAATAATCATCAAAGCAGACATACTGCGGTACATGTATAATATTTATAATTCAGAACGTTTTCATTTTCTGCTTTGGTTTCATGTGCAAAAACATTTTTTAAATCAAAATCGTCCTATCTTTACATTTTTCAAATAAACGGAAGAATTTGAAATGTAATAATGTCAAGTGTGGAAGCACCTGTTGAAAACATAATACATAAGACTGCATAGAATTTTGTATTTGTTTGCATGAACAGAGTGAAGGGAAATAAGTTCTTGTTAAGAACTGGATACAGGGGGGGGGGATGATTACGATTTTGAGAATATATGGTAATTATTGTTGCTGCACAGGTAAAACGCATGTCACAGTTGGTTAGGCCAAAGAAAGGGAGTAAAAGGAGAAGAGGTGATTCCAAATGATGACCCAGACTTTTTTGTCTCTGCTATAATTGTATTGTATCAGATGAGTATTGGATGGTTGAAGGTTCCTGGGCTTTGTCATGTGTAAGTGATTATTTGTCTTGAACGGAGCCCTTTGCACTTGTAGGTGGAAGTGAATAAATATTTAATCCTTTTTTGTGCATGCTGAGTCTATTGTACTCGCACCATTGTTACATTGTAAGTGTCTCCTCGTCGCTCGAATCAAAAGCCACAGATTTTTTCATATGCAGTCCACTAAAATGATAATCTTTCTCTACAAAGATCTAATCGTAAGCTTTAATAAAAAGGATCCTTCATACCGTGGCATGAGATTATATCCTCCAAACCTACAACTCCCTACCCCAAACACACAACCAGCTGATTTTCCACTTTCATGTCGTCGTCATGTACACAAGATTGTGGAGCTATTCTGGGCTTTTTACTTTGTGTTTCTTTGAGGGAAATTCTTGATCCCCAAAAGATTACCCAAATAATGCTAAATCATATCATGGCAAGTAAACTCTTTCCTAAAAAGAGTTCACTTGCCATCACAGAGTTTAGTCAGAAAATTAAAATCACTTTCTGGACACATAGCTATGTGATATGGGTTGTAGGACTTTCTGCCAAGCGGACCCTTTGAAAAGGTAATTTCTGACGAGGAACGTGTTATGACGATGGTCCGTTGTGACGGCATACATATGTGACTGTGGTATCACTTGACGATACATTTATGACGCCAA
>JAQIVZ010001746.1:0-28014 GCA_034700945.1 Arrhopalites spinosus
GAACCAAAAGGGTCACTAAAGGGACAAATCGAAGACGATAAGAAGGCCCCCCACTGATTAGGTTGGGCATAGGGAAATATATATATACATGAGAAGGAGGCAGACAGAAAAGCAAATTGTCCTCTGTGAAAATCCTCTCATGCCTCCCCAATCTCCCACCCTGTACAGCTTTTATAGTACTCTTATAATTTTTATCCCTTTTGCATTTGCATCATTATCATTATGGTTGACCACTGGTTGACCCTATTTCAATATTTTTTTTCTGTCACATGCTTCAATTTCTTTTTTTTAGATCATTGTCGTAAATATTACCAATCCGATGGATACACTCAGAGTAAATCACCTGCATACTTGTAAACGTACTTGCCTTTTTTGTATTCAATCTATAAATATAAGACAATATATGTAATAGATAGTTTTCGTGTTTAGTTGTCAAGTTTTTTTTATTTTATATTCACAAGGGGATGTTAAGTACTTTATTTGAAGACTTTGGGTAAAAAAGGTTAAAATACTGTCCGTATATATTTTTTTCTATGAATGAGGTAGAATCGCATTTAGTGACTTTGAAGGCCGTTGTAGAATGTTAATCACTCATTTCTTATTAAATTTTCTTGGTTACTTCTTGAGTCATTGATATTGATAGTTTGATAGGCATCAGTGACTAATGATTAGCCAAATATCTACTCATATCCTAATTTATTTACAAGTACATTCTTTTATAGAAAAATGCACGTATCATATTAGAATCTTCTTTGGTTGTGCATGAATGTGCTGAAACGGACAACGGATCCTCACAAATCTCCAAGTAATTTGTTTTTGATTTGTGGATATTGTATTGTGGACTTGTTATGTTTGAGGGAAACTCAAGCCATGCGTAATATGCGTATATATCTTTTTTGTGTACTGTCTTCATTCCACATTCAAGTCTATAAAAGCATGATACAATAGGGACTGGAATAAGAAAGTACCTAAAAAAATATGAAAGGATCATCATGTTCTTATTCTGAATCTTGTTTGATTTTTTTTTTGCAATTATATACTTGTGCTACACTGCAATTCACTTTGGCAGCTTCATTTATCTCGTGCATTTGAAATTTTAAAATACATTTATATCGTACTGTAGGTATGATTTGATTTTATCAGCTGATTTGATGGTTCCTCTTTAATTTAAAATGTTTTATTTTTGGCTGTTTCAGTTAAATTGATAGTTCTTGTCTTTTTCTATATTTTTTGAAAATTTTTGTTCGTATTTTTTACCATATTTGATTGTGATAATTTTGAGCTCATCATCTCAAAACTATTGGAGATACTCAATCTGCAATACTATATTATTGTGAAGTATTTTTGGTTTGATTGTGATGACATTATTTACAGTCAGTTGTATAGTTTGTGCTCATTAAAAAAAATAAAACAAATTCTAACTTGCTCAAATTCATTTGTTAAGAACAAAAGATTAATTTGGATGATACTGCTTTTTTTGGTATTACACGCAAATTCATTCACGTTTGCTTTTTCTGCTTATTTAGTATATTTGCATGTTTATTATTGGATCCACGATCCACTTTTATGTACTTGTGCACATTTAAATGAACAGTATTGGTAATTTGTACTTACCACCAGGAATTTAATTATTAATAGAGGACCAAAAACTGAAGTTAAATTACCAATAATGGGATCGCTTGATAGGCATTAATATATAATCATCCAACGTACAATTCTTTTGATCCTATGTCTTTTATGCACAATGCTATGTTATATCATACATGCATTATGTGTACACATTGTAGAACGTTACATATATGTACACAATATTTTAGCTGTATTATGTAATGTACCTATATCTATTACTTTGGGGGAAAGGCGGTGACTGTTTCTCGAAAGGTGGAATAAATATAACACAATTGTTCATAAATTTTGTTAACCATGTTATTAAAAATACAAGTTTTACAGTTAAAGTTTAGCTGTAAAAATTAAATTTATTAATCGAATAAGTAAATCGATATGTTACAACCTACATGTTATTATTAAAAATTAAGCGAATTATTCTCGTGCGGATACATGTTTATAATTATATTTAAAATTTATTAATATTTGTTTACTGTTTATTAGGATGAGTTGTCACTTTTTACTGAATTGAGCATAAAATTTTGAAAATGTATGCTCATAAGGAGCCATAAAAAAATGATATATTTATTTTTAAACTTGTGCAATCCTAAAAGAGAAATTAAGAGAAAGTTTTAAATAATAGGAAGAACTACACTAGGTGGGTAGAATACGTAAATTTAATGGGTATATTATAAGTTTAAACAAATGACTGTTAATTAGTTTTGATTTTTTTTGGTGAATAACATTTTTACGTTCAAAGCACTTTTGACATTCTGTACTACGAAAAAAAAATATTTCCTTGTAAATGGAAGACAGGTTATGATGCTACTCACAATGTTATCATTGTGAGAGAGTTTAATAATACAAATACCTATAGACTATACCTATATATACATACATTATAATGTATAAAAAATTTTCCCGATGATGTAAAACCCAGTATACAAGTATGTGTGTGTGTGTGTTAACGTTGGACGTACATACTGTAGTATAGAACGATGTAATATGATCAATAAATAAATTCCGTCAGCGTGTGATCTATCGAAAGAATTTCCGAAGAGAGAATTGTTTCAACTTACGTTCTCATTATCTTGATTTATTTGCATGGTAGACACAATTCTGTAATAATAATAATAAAAAGAGAAAGTATAGAAAGTTTGAGAAATTTGATAGCATCTATAATATATGTATTTTAGGTGGGTACTACCCACTGGGTAGGTACACTATTTGGGAAGGAAAATGGAATGTTTTTTTTTTGCTATAACTATTTTTTGGGGAAGAGAGAGAGAGAGAGAGAGAAAGAGGACCTTTTGAGGGTATATAAAGTATGTAATATGAGGACAGACTGAAAATATCTTATTAAAGAGTGGTAGCGATTTTTATCTTGGATTTGATATAGGGAATAAATGTAGCCAGAGAGAGAGAGGATTGATAATTTGGGGAAAAGGGAGATGGGAGGAAGAGATAAAACAGAAGGAGGGAGAAAGGGGAAAAAGCAGAGTTGGCGAAAGAAATGAGAGAAAGAGTGTGAGGCGGAAATCGTATTTGTAAGTTTGAACACAGCTATTAATGGGACTTTATGTGAAGAGGAATAGAATCCAGGGAGAATTAACGATATTCGATGAGACCCAATATATCTGTAGGGAAACATATGAGGATAGAGAGGGATCATGGCTTGTATGCATGGAGAGAGAGAGAGAGAGCGAGAGGATAATTTGGTGAAAAGTAAAGTCAAAGAGTGAGGGATGAAAGGCTTTTGAAGAACAGTGAGATGGTAGGAAATAAGCATTGTTTTCCACTGTGGATGGGTTGGGCTCAGTTAGGGTCTCGATGACAATGGTAATGAAGTCCTAATGCTCTTCTCTAATCGCCCGTCTACGTCGGTTTCTCAACTATCAATATTTACACCGTTTACTCGGTGATGAATATTCAAGTCGATGAATTGCAACTTATTCACGTAAAATAAGCTCCGCTTGACAGCAAATGAACGAACACAATCTATGCTTCGAGCCCTCCGTGACCGACAACCAATGTTTTAATGCTCACTCTTTTTTGGCAGAGACGGGCTAGCTCGAGTAATGATGTGAATCAATGGTCTCTTTCTCTTGTCTACATACAATCTAATTTAAATTCTACCTTTTTACTTTCATGTATTTACAGGTTTTCCCATTCACTTTTCATTTAATTTTTCACATAAACCATGTGATTCACATATCAAACAACATTCAGTCTTTATAAAACCTTTTACCTATTTTAGTCGTTCCAATTCATAATTGCCTATAAGAATTTTTTATTTTTCAAATATTTAAATGTATTTGAACAAAGTGAATTCAATTTATAAATCTTTTAAGTAATATAAAAGTATACAGATGAAGCCAGGAAAATACTAACCATCAAAGAGAAATTACATTGTGAGAATATTATTTTACAACATTAAAAAATAATCCATGAAATGATTTTTTATGATGAATATACATGTATGTAAGAGATAGATTGCTACATTTTACAAAATAAATTCAAGGTTCTAGGAATACAAATAGAACCGAAGACAATGTTTACTTTACCAATATGATTATTCATGGCATACAAAAAAATCTTGCCGACTTGCCATTTCTCTTGTGAGAATGTGCTTTTTGTATCTTTCTCTTCTTTTTATTGCATGTAAATCATAATAGGTAATTCGAAGAAAGGTATAACAGTACATACGATGAGTATGTATCACTACGAATATACAACAGTAGGCCATGTCATGTTTCATTGTATACCTTCATACGCAAATGTCTTTTTGTATGTTTCGTAACATTCAACTTTGTTTGCTTTTCCCATTCATTGTGAATCCAACTCTCTCTCCGTCTCTAATGTACTGTATCTGTGTATAGGCATATTTGACTCAGTTTGTATTAAAGTATTGCCGTCATTAGTTGAGAGATAAAAAAAATCGGAGCCATTGTCTGCCAATGACGACATACATCTTTCTTCTCTTGAGATACCAAAATCTCTCCCCTTTTTTTATACTGTACATAATTTGATGATAGAAGCATTCGTAATTTAAGTGATTTTATCAGACCATAAATAAAACAAGTTATTCTCTGCGTGGAGGAAAAAAAAAAGAATTTCTTGTCATGGAGAAAAAGATCACAAGGTCTCTCTCTGGAAATTTCTGTTGGGCACAAAGATATTCATCTTGGATTCTGTCATTCTTTCGTAAAAGCTACAATAAATTAATCTGTTTCACCAACTAACAGTTATTTATACTGATTGAAATATTAGTAGATTATGTACAAAAAGAATCCAAGGGATCTGTTGTGCTTTCACTGAAGAAAGAAGAGACAAAAAAAGAGAAAGGGGGGGAGCTTGATAGGCTCAACCTCAAAGCCACACATGGATATTACTTTATTGAATTTCCTGGCCGAGTCGAAAGTTCCTACACCCAAATTCATCATTCTAAATTTGAAGGGAAATTCGATTTGCTTACAGGAGGTTTCTCGCTTCAGTCAACATTTCAGCTGTGTGGAGAAATTGTGTTTTCTTTTTTTTAAAAAAAAAGAAAAGAAAAGGACGGTATACCACTATACTGCTTTTTATAGGCTCAATACAGTCAATTTTATATATTGTATACAAGGTCCTAGCACTTTCTCTATGATATGAAAAAAGTGATGTATGTATGTGAATAGTGGTGATGATGAAAGTGGGGGCATTTATTTTTTGTGGGGGGAGACAAAAAAAAATTGAAACAGCTCATATTGCTAATGGCGAAAATTTCTCAATGGATGTGTGTCCCATCATATAGATGAGGAGAAAAAAAAATTCTTTTTTTCAAGAAAATGATCATGAGAAAGATGAAAATGAACTCTTGTGATTGTCATGAAATGTGCAATGCATGAGTCGGGGACATCAGAAAAGAAATGACAAGATGGTTTGTGATCATAAAGTGAAGACTATGGCAAAAAAAAGAAAGGGAGAGAAAGGAGGACATGGAGAAAGAGAGAGAAAAAAAGGTTCACTTTGGCTCATAAACTGTGTACAGATAGGATTGAGAAGGGGATATCAAGTCGTTTTCATAAATGAGAAGGAAGTTGGAGTCTAAAAATAGTTCCGCATGATATATCACATACAGCAAAGAGGTTCTAGAAGAGTCATCAAAATAATGATCACCATCAGAGAACCACATACAAGTGCTAAATTTATCCACTTGATATTGTCACCGCAGGCTAGCCATATACTGAGGCATCACACGCATCACGCTTTTTTTATGACTGCCCTCGTCAAATGATCTCCTATCCTGTCTTGTATTTTTTCTCTCATATTGTACACTTTTTTGGGAGGGGGGGGGGGAATTCTCCTCAGGACTCGCTTTGTATCCTCTCACCAGCAAAAAAGAAATAAACAAGAAAACCACACCACTCTCCATCCATTTTGTTAGAAAGTTTATCGTGACATAGTGAATTGTAAGATAGAGACAGGGGGGATTCTCATCTGCCCACTAATTTTTATCTTGCCTCTCCTTCACAACAGTCAAACCATTATCTGTAATATAATTCTCTCTTCCCCCTTTTTTTTCTTGAGTCAACACAATCACAGTAGAGTTTTTTTAAACGCCCTGTATAAATCAAGACTTGGTTGAGAGTGAGTGAACGAGTCTCGATGGATCTGAGACACAGTGGCTAGTTTTTTTCTTTTTTTAAAAAAAAAGAAAAAGAAAGAAGTGGCATGTCTTCATGTGTCTAGCTCCACGAATTTTCACTAACTTTTCATTTTATTACCCCGCATAAAAATAATAGAACAAACTTTTTTTTTGTCTTTTTGTAACTCTCTCTCTCTCTCTCTCTATGACATCTCATTCATACTTTTGAGAGGTCTTGTTACAGCTTCATCGAGATGAAATTATCATTTCATGCTCGGCATCTGCACCTCATTTATTTGTCTTGAATTTACCATGCATGAGTTCTCAAAAACTCGACTTTATAGACTCATACCTATACCCCTTATAAAAATAATGTTGCGAGAAGTGGATGGATACAGTAGCACTTTCTAGATATTCGGTCATTTGTAGAGCGAAAGTTTTATCATCTTGATATGTATGACGTATAGATTCAGAATATTCTTTGTAGTGCAGATATAACCAAGGTTTCTTCTAATTATATTCATATTCTTTCAAAAATTCTTTTCAAAAGAACAGTAGAGAAAAAATTGAACTGTCGTCACTTCCTGAAACCATGAGTACTCACCTATGACGGAAAGATAATTATCGTCAATAACAACTTCAACTCTTTTTTTGTGTAATCTAAATCTAAGACTCATCATCAAGTACGTTCGATTTATTTCAAATGTTCTAAAAAAGTAGTTTCTCCTTTTTTTAACGTCCCATTTCATCACCTTAGAATTTCCTCTTAGTTTTTTTTATATATATTGCTCAATATGTTGAGCCAGCTGTGTCAAAATGTGAAATAAAAATCTGTCATGTTTTTTTCATATTAGCTATAAATTTTTTAAGCAGTGACAAAAAAGCGAAAAAAAATGTATATTACTTTTTTTTACAGTGCACCATTAAAAATTCTTTTCGTTTTCTGTTTTAACAATATTTTTTATGTACTTTATGTACTATATTTTGGCAGAAAGTCAAGGTAAGCATAGGTCAAATTAACAAGAACAAAAAAAAACGTGCAAAGTTTTGAGTCACTTCCATTGACTTAATGAAGGGTAATAAAAGTTTTTTTTTGTTTTTTTTTAAAAAGAATCCCATGCGTGCAAACTTAAGGTTACAAGTTTTTTAAGTCTTATAGCTCATGAAAAAAAATGACTAAAAAAACATTTTCATTTTTTGAATCATGTTGCTTTCTCTTTTTTTACTTTCCTTTCTATCTATTTTAACTATGCTTTGTTGGTGTTGTTTAAAATAATATTTTTAAAATTTATACAAAAAAAGATGATTTTTTTATTTTGTAATATTACAATATTAATATTTGTATTTACAAAAAAAGATGATTTTTTTATTTTGTAATATTACAATATTAATATTTGTATTTTCAAAAAAAGATGATTTTTTTATTTTGTAATATTACAATATTAATATTTGTATTTACAAAAAAAGAACATTTAATTCTGATCAAAAGATTTAAAACTACACAAAATAATTCATTTCCTTAAAATCTTTTCAAAGAAAAGTATTGACACATGTAAATTAAAGTTTCTCATCTTTATCACAGTTAAATTTAAGTGAGGTATGAATAATGTTCAGAATAGAAATAAAGTGAAAAAGTATTCTTACGACTATACTTTTCTACTTGAGTCACATCAAAAGAATTTTTTTTTGTATATTCTTAGACAAGATAAAAGACATTCATTGAGTTTTTTTTCTATACTTTTGGGGGGGTACAAGTGGTAGTCTCAGGCTATGAAAAAAAATTGCCAAGTATTTAGATAACATAAAAATCTCGACAAGGAGTTTGAAAGAAGAAGACAAAAAAAAACTTATCCTCTTAGAACCTTCAAGGCCATACATATTTTCTCCTTTGAGTCCTAGTCCTCAAGTATAGATTTACAGTGAAAGTTGAGCGGATTGAGTATTTTTTTTTCTTGTTCTAGTCTTTTAGAACCAAGTTGTAATCGAAGAGACATCAATGAAAGTATAAAAGAACAGGAAGGATTGGGGAGAAAGGGAGAAAATAAAGCCATTGTAGGAATTAAAAGAAAAGTATTATTAGACGAATAGGAGAAATAGAGCATGTGACTATTCGTGTCAACAGTAGTAAACTAGAAACTACTTCCGAGTTGTCCCTCTCTATTTCTCTCTCTCTCTTGCCTCCTCCTAAAAAGGAATAATGAGTTGGGATGAAAAAGATTTGCCCTGTAGGCTATAAATATTCACTTGGTATCTTTTCAAGTAGCCAGACGACACACACAATAAATATTTTGTAAGACTTTCACGAAATCCACGGGAAAAGATAAAGAGTTCAAATGTTACAAAACTACATCCTCAACTCCATTTTCCTCCTACCCCCCACATACACCAGACACAAAATCCTCAAATGTACAGATACACATAAATGTTACTTAAAAGTCAAACACGAATAGGGGGGCATTAATCCACAAAAAATAAGGGAATTTTATAGAAAATGGAGGTGGAGGAGGGGGCAGGGAGGGTTGTTGTGACCAAGAGAGGAGAAAAGGTGGTTTGAAAAGATGCAAAAAGAAAGCCATTTCTCTTTGAGCTTGAGCTTGAGGTGTCACCATACACGCCAAATGACTGAGGACACATGAAAAGGAATCAGGACATGCCGAGGTGGGTTTATAAGAGTGTGATTTTCTTGTGATAGTTAATATTCATAGGTTCTGTCTCCTTTATCAAGGAATTCATCAGAGCAAACTCCATGAATGCCTGATTAAACCCTAGAAATCGATGATGCATGCAAATTTATGCAAAGACTCAAAGAGAGAGAGAGAGAGTCTTTTTCCCTCTCCTCTTTTCCACAATTCTCTTTTTATCTACTCGTTTTCTCATCCGTGTCAGATAGATTCTTCTCCACCATCATTTCATTTTCTCCTACTCTTTCTCTCAAATTCCAATCCAATCATCTAATTCCTAGAATTTCTCCACCTCAATGCGATCCACGTTTTTTCTTCCTCTCTCTCTCTCTCTCTCTCTCTCTCTCTTTTCTTCCGTTTTCTCTATGAGTACAGATAGGAGGAGGTAAAACCTGAAATTTTCTCAATCTGAGGATGAGTCACAATAATTTCAAGTCCACTCTGTCATCCCTTCAATAATAGTTTGCCAGCTCATGTCTCAATGACCACATTTCTTTTATTTGCCATTTTTCTATACATTTCCTCATCCTCCCCTCTTGATTTAATTCCAAGGGATCACATTATGTCATTATGTGTGGACTTTGAATGGGTGAAAGATTAAATATTACTTCTCACATTTTGTCACACAACTTTGTCATTCTACTATCAATGAGAATGATGGGGGATTTTGGGGGATTTAGTTGAGCTTAATGGGAACTCTTAGATTTTGACTCTTTCTTTTCATATCAAATCAGCTCGTATAATTTGGTATGACTTTTTTTAAAAATATTTAAATTTAAAAATCTCTCGTCAATGTTGACTTTCACTTTGACTTGTTAACAATTTTTTGATAAAATATTTTTCACAATTTTTAATAATCTGTACAGCGTCTATTATACAAGTATAGTGACTAGTCAAAGAAGGAGAAAGTTTCCATAAATAATACATAAAAAATGGCTTCATATTTTAGTGTCTGTGTTCATACTCATAAGTGACATGATGTTAGAGTAGGAGTAACTTTTATGCGTGGTTGTTGTGTACAAGAATTAAAATCTTGGTGTATAATATGACGACTACTAACTCACCTCGATTATTTATTTATACATTACTCTGACTTTCACTTGTTGAGATTCTCTCTCTCTTGTTAATTTACAGAGCATATGTACATACATGATGTATGATGGGAGGGGGTGGTGTTTTATTGTTCGGCTGAATGTTCTCTCCTTCCCCTTTCTCTTTCGTTTGTCTACATTTCTCCTCATTTAACATCTTAGCTTATTATCTATTAACGAGGCCATGCACAACCTCCAGACGCCTTCACCACATTCTCTGTCCTCATCTTCTTTTCCTTCCTTTTCCTCTTGTGTAATGTATACTGTACAACTTTATGGATTCCGGATGAACCAGCCCTATTTTTAAAGACGCCATTTGAATTTGAAGCCAGTGTGAAGATTCTCTGCTTTTTTGTGTAAGAATTACATAAAGTACGTCATAAAAAAAGTTAAAAATTCTTGTACATGACTTTTTAATGAGTGATATCTCATATTTGAAATTTCCCATTTTGGACTTGGGACACAATGTCTTGTTGTTTATGATTTCTTAGTCTTCATCCTTTTATCTTGCTTTGTATAATAAACAAGACAATAGAGAGTAGACTTTATTGTTGTCTCATTTTTTAATGTGCTCATCTGGGAAAAAGAATTATTATCTCAAGAGGGAGTTGGCACAAAAAAAATGTTTTTTTTTGTTAAATATTTACATTGTATTTCATATTCATATTAATGTAAATCTCAATGACTAGAAGATACTTATTTGTCATAATACTTTTCCTTTGAGAGAGTTAAAAAAACAAGTCTCTATATTTAATGTGAACTGAGTGGAACACATGTTTATATTTCGTGAATAAAATTAAAAAAAATAATTAAATATTAAAACATAAAATTGTCAAAGTGAAGAGGGAAATGTCAAATTGTATACTTTTTTAGAATTCAAAAAAAAGTTAGAATAGTAAATAGAACTAGAAAATGATTTTGATATTTTTTTCATTCTTTAATAATACTCTAAAGACACATTAAATAATTAATTTCTATCCAACCTAAACCATATACCTCAGTTTGATAATGTGGTTCGGGTTCAAAAATGACACTTAAATGTCTCCAACATGAACACACATTGAGTTGTCATCACCAACAAGAGGCCCTCATAAAAATACATAGACGAAACAGACATGAGATGGAGAGTTTTTACAGTAAATAAGTAAATTTAGAAAACTGGAGTAATTTTGTGGATGTGGAAATGCCTTGAAAATTATGTGGTGTATCTTGAGGCAATTTTAGTCACTCTAAAAACGAAATTAGATACACATAAGAGGTAACAAGGTATGTACAGATACTTATGTAGCCATTTTAGTGGCTCTTCTCTCTCTCTCTCTCTTGAAAATATAAATTTCTGAATACCCGCTCTCAAATGTTGACACAGCTGGAACTGTTCGTCTTAGTTAAGAGAACTCTGAGGGAATAGAAAGAAAGTAGAGAAAGTTATGCATGTACAATAAGTATGGTTCATAAATATATAAATGTCTTGACTCAAGCACGGGCCTCCTCCTTTCTCCTTCAATGTTGAGAAAATACATGGACATAGTCTGTAACATTTGCTTCTTGATGGAAGACTTTCTCCCTCATTTTTTTTCTTACTGGGAAAATGGTAATAGGCTCGTAGGAAAATTTTCTTGAAAGTTGACAGTTTAATTGAAAACATCTCAGAATTTTCATTAAAATTTGAATTTTCTTGTAGACAGTTGAGAGAGAGAGGGACTTTTTATGTTATTCTTCTGTCCCAAAAAAATAAAATAATTTTTTTGAGATTGAATTCAAACATGAGATTAATACAAGACAAGACTTTCATGTTATCGTACGTGTACTACTACTAAATGTATATGTATATATTTATGTATTTATTTATACAAGACAAACAAACTACACAAAAAAATTTGTTTGTCGGTTGTAAATACAAACTTGACTTGTAGAGTATGTTTTTAAGTGCTGGTTAAATTTTTTATTAAGTATTTTTACATATAATTTCCATAAAATAAATAATTTTAATATTTATTTTTTTATACATGTACACTGTACAAATATTTAGTTTGTTACATCTCAATAAAAATTAAATAAAAGGTCTATTTAAATTATAAACACCTACAATGAATATTTTAAATGACAATTAAAATTTTAAATGATCAATTTGTTACATGAAATGAAACTGAAAATTAAATTTTGACTAAAAAGTTTGTCTACAAAATTCTACATAATTAACCCTCGTTAATCAAATGATTCATAGAAAGAGAGAGAGAGAGAGAATTAGAAAGTTGATGACTTTTGTAGCTCAGGGGCTAACACTTTAATCTGTAATAGACAACTACAGCTATACTGTAGAATACTAGCTAAACTGGTATTAAGTAACTTTCACCTTGATTTTTCAATGAGATGTTAATTAACAACAGATTATTTTATCCTCCATCTTTTGTAATCTTTGACATTGTACACTAAAAAGAGAGAGAGAGAGAAAGTAGGTTCTTTTTATTGATACAGTTCTTCAATAGACATTCCTTTTTTGTATAGCTTGTAGTCTCACATTGATGTTTAGTGTTTCAATAAGAGAGAGAGAGAGATAAATAAAGAGAATTTCTAAAAGATCAAAGGATGAGTAAAGAATCCGTCTACTCCACCTGTTAATTTGATATGAGATCATTTTTTGTTACATATCACTATCAGTACAGATATAACCCCACAAATTCTAAGGATTCAAGAGAAAGTCAGGAAAGAGAGAGAGAGAGAGAAGGGTAGAAAGTTACAAAGTCAGTATGAAAAGGGGGATAGGGGTCTTCATCACCTTATTTTGTTTGAGATAGAGAGAAAAAAAATAATTGGTTCTATATTGACCCAACTACTAAAACGAAAAATGTTTTTTAGTATGGTGAGGATGGAGGATGGAGTGGTGGGGTGTGAGGGAAAGAGAGAGAGAGAGCCAGATTCGTTATTATCATTTGTACACACATCTATAGACATTGTACATACAAAGTTATGAGTCTCTGTCAGATGATTTGTAGTGCAAGTTGTGGAGAGCTAGATAAATGAACATATTATGGTCTCCAAGTATAGAGCCATTGATACATGGAAAAGATACGCACGCACGCCAACCAACCAAAGAAGGAGGAAGACACATGAGTCAAAAGAGAAAGACATGTTTGAGGAGCACTGAAGGTTCTCTCTTTAATCTGATTCTGTTGGCATGAGTGAATGAGCTCTTCCAAACCCAAACTCTTTGCCGTATCAACTAATTCCATTACCTATTGGGGGGCTTCCACTATTTCATTCCATTCACCATCATCATATATCTCTCCATGTACTCTATACTTGGTCTATATAGGGAAAGCTACAAGGGGGCTAAGAAAGTTGTTCAAAGAAAACAGTCTTGCGACAAGTCTACAGGGTGTGTTCTTAGAGAGTATAAGCAGAGAAAAGTTGAGAGCCAGAAAAGAAAATAATTTTGGAGCTATTTAGACTGTTTTTCTTCCTTCATCTTCTTCTTCCTCTTCTCTCTTTCATCAACCCCCCCCCCCCTTACAGTATGACGTATAGGAGTAGGGCTTGATTCAATTAAAACATTTCTAGAGAAAAACCATCAATACTGTAAGGGTCACTCTCTGTCCACTTTCACTCAACGTCAAGAATAACCTTTCCATGTTTTTATTGGCTAGCTTATTTTATAGTACAGTTTTATACATATGTACAGCTACATTGTACTAGTATAGATTTTATATTACATTCTTGCCGATCATAAATTGTTCCAATTTGCTGTGGGATCATAAGTATAAATGAAGTAGGGAATTTTTTGGTTAATTGAGATTAAATAGAATTTTTATTAGTATTTTTTTTATTTATTGTTTCACATTTATATAACATTGTGAGAAAAGTACAGAAAAATAAAGCGCAAAAAAATATTTTGGTCTAGTAAGTTTTTGTATGGTCAGTGTGCATGAAAATAGAAATAAGATTGAGACTTGTATCAGAAATATCTTGGGCACAAGCAAACTTTTTCTGAAAAAAAGTCGTTCACTGTCTAAAGTGAAAGTTGAGAAGAGAAAATATTACAAAACATATTTGCCTAATTTTGTGTGACAAAACTTGTGAAAAAAAGGTTGCAATATTGTACATAAGGCATGAAAATGAGAAAAACTTTTTTGACTTGCCTTGACTGCTCCTAAATTCTTAATTTTATTTGTGGAGTTTGATCCTGAACAAAAATAAATTAATTTTATGTGTCGATTCCATCATCATTCATTTGTTCTTTTGAACTTGAGACGTTTTTTTTTAATTTTGTTATACAAGCATGACTTATTTTGAAAGATTTGGCCTTCAAACTTATTTTTATCTTTTTTACATTATTTCAGCTTTTATTATTTACTCATAATTTTTTGCATGTTGTGATGAACCTAAAATAAACTTTTAAAATTAAATGTTTATTTATTTGCATTATTCATCAAATATTGTTTATTTTGTTTACAATACAAAATAATAATACAAAAAGTAAATTACATTAAGTGAGAGCTTTGTTAAACAAAACCAAAAAGCCCTCTCAGTCCCAGTCTCTCTTTTAAAGTAAATTAAGAGTTAATAAAGTTTTTGTTGTTAAACGGACATATGGTAAGTTGAATAAATAGAAATCTCAAATGGTTCCTTTGAGACTAAAGAGAGAGAGAAATTTCTTTTGCCAATTATAAAAGTGTAAACAGACGTCTTATACTGCATTCATTATCTCTCTTTTAATTTTCAAGTGAAATAGAGATACTTGCTTTCTCTTATCTCTTTTCTCTCTACTTTCTACCCTCATAGAATTGGAGGATGGGATGCAGGCGTAGATTTTGTTGAGAGATAATTTTCAAGCGTTGGATAGAATTTTTAGACTCTCTCTCTGGTTTGCACTGTTTAAACTTTCCATTACAAGGACAGAGAGATGGTTCATGCACATTTGTGCAACTGCAAAAAAAAAGATAGAAAATAGAGCAGTCCTAAACATTTTAACCAATTTAAACAACTGCCGTTTAAATTCCGCTTCGTTGGGCTAGAAAATATTTTTAACGAATGCAAAAAACGTAGAAGAGAAGATGCTGAGGAGGAAATGGTCATAAGCGGAACATGCTTATAGGAAAAATTATCTATTAAAGTTCCCTGTCAACAACTTGAACTTTCTTTTTGAACTTGTTATCATCTACAATAATAATAATAGTAATAAATTCTCACAAAGAATCTCAACGAGGGTAATTACAGATTTGAGTATTTTCAACACAAAAAAATGAAATGTGTTCAAAAAACTTTTTCTCTTAAAGCTTTTCCTCTCTCTCTCTCTCTTGTAGGGAAAGGAGGGCATGTGGTAAGAGAAAATATTTTATCACTCCATTTGGTGAAAAGATAGGGAAGAAGAGAGAGAGAGAGAAAGTGTGGAAATAAAAAATAGGACACGTTAAACTTATTGTAGAACACAAGTAGTTTTCAAGGTGTAGAAAAGAGAGAGAGAGGGTTGATTTCATGCATAATGTAGTGTAAAGTGTACATGCAAAAAAAAGTAGGGAGAAAGTATGAAGCGTCAGAGATTTTCTGTTAAAGTGAAATGTCAAGAACATGAAGAATGGAAATTGTGTGAGGATGAAGGTTTGCGTGTTGTCGACGTTTACATAGCCAGTATTTTTTTATTTATGGCCCCTGGTGTTTCTGACTGAATGATCTGTGTTTACAACACAATGTATAGCAAGAGAGACAAGTTGAAGAAGAGAGAGAGAGGGAAAATGGAATGAGATTTCACCAAGACAAGAAACTCTACACACAAAAAAACTACAATGTATCTGTAAACACACAAAAAAAAGTTTTTGCAAAATACCAACAACCTGTATTTGAATAACCATGGGGAAAGTAGAGAGAGAGGACATGTTGTTATTTTGTCCAGTCGTTTCCTCTTGAATTTATAACCAAATTCAGTGATTGTAAGACTTTTATTTTGGATTCACATTCTGATAATAAAATCCTTCTACTCTCTCACTTCCTTCCAATTTTATCTGTCACACATTTTACAGCTCTAGAATGTAAAATACTGTAAATTCTAAAATAGTTTTACAGTGTGTAAAAAAAATAAAATTGATCCGTAAATAATTGTAGTGGGGTCTAAGCAGGAAAGTAAATATTTTAATTCACATTTTACCATGTATTTCTATTGTACTCGTATGTACAATGTCTTTTGTTAAAAGAAATAAAATGGTTAATGACCTTTTGACTCCCATTGTTTTTGACATGATGACTCGAACCACAAGAAAAAAAAATTGTGAGGGGATGTGGATGTTGAGAAGATGCTGCAAATGTCATTTATAGATTAAGAATGGAATAGAAACTATTTATACAAGCATAGTTGGTTAAATGTGTTTCTTATGATGATCGATTCGATTAGCTCGAGGGACTATTATATATAGAATTTTGTGGACTTTTTTTTACAGTTGTTTTTTTCCTCTCTCTTTATTTTTTTGTCTCGTGCAAGTGTCGTGAATGTGACAAATGATGGTGAAAGACTCTCTCCGTCTCAAGATGCCTTGCCTTGCACTGTCATAGACAGAAAAATATCGGCTTTTTCTCTTCGTCTTCTCTCTCTCTCTGTTTCGTTTACCCAGCTTATTGCTTGGCTCATGTAGCGAGTAGTCAATGTTAAAAAAGAGCCTTCTTTTTTTCCACATACATTACACTATATCACTCCATGTCTCTCTGTCTCAGTCGTACGTCGTGTCTGTGTTTTTGGAGAAAGTATTTTTTTTGTGTTGCGATTTAATTTTGTCAAAATGCTTCCTTTCTCTCTCTCTCTCCTGCTTTTCTCGTCGTTCGATCAAGGAACAAGAAAGAGAGAGAGAGAGAGAGAAAGTGAGGCTGAAAAAGGAAGAGAAAAGATAGATAAAAAATGGTCGAAGAATAAGTTGGAGACCACATTGAAGAACCCCTGGAGCTTGCCTCAGATGGATATATCTCCCCCTTCTTCAAAAATCTACCTTTGTTCCATTTGAGCCATTTTACACAGAGACAAGCATAGACAAAAGAGCATCGTCCACTCTTTTGAACATGGTTGGAGGAACAACTGTCCCATTCAAATCATTGAGCCATGTCTTTTAGTATGGGAGAAAGAAAAAAGTATCCATGGAAAATTATCGTTCCTTTTTTTTCTCTTGATGGAGAATTTTAAATCCATCCAAGTAATTTATTTGATTGCATTATGCACATCTACAATAGTAATATGCAATATATCAAATGTGATTCTCCATTAGTTTGATGGTACGTAAACTTACACTCTAAACCGTTTACTATGTTTTTTTTATTATATATTTTGGACAAAAGAAAAATAGACAATAGCCACCCCCTTCAATATTAAGACCATTCAAAGTTGAAAATAGTTTTTGACTATAAAAATTCTCTTTTACATGAATGGCATGTTTATCTTACTTTCTCTTCATTCAATTCAATTTTCTTATAAAGAAAGAGCTCACTATATTACATATCTGTTGTGTATATGTAGTACACACACATAAAAATGAACTTGGTTCACCGGTAGCCGGCAAGAGATAGAGAGAAAGTCCAATGTTGTGGATGGAAAATGGGGATGAATGAAAATGGTACAAGTTGGCCAAGTAGTAAGAGAAAGTTTTAAATGTAGTGTTGCATAAACAAGAGATATATAAAGTTTCTATATATTATTTTTTGTTGAAAATAGACAAGATTTTGTTGTAAACTCTTTCAAGAGTTGACTATACATAGAATGCATGTGAATATGTACAATGTATTTGTAGGACGATGCTTATGATATAAAGATGGTTGAGTTGAGAGTAGTTGTAGATTGCGTAGCAATAAATAATGAAGCATATATTATAGGAATATAATACGTAAAGCATACATAGAAGATATGGGGCCATTTAGTGTAATTTATAGATTTGAAAGTTGCAGCAGGCGATGCATGCGGAAGTACCTTACCTATACCCCCACTATTTTAGTCCTTGGGTATGGTGTCCAATGTGCAGAGGGTTCATGTGAAAGTAGAAAAAAAGGAGAGAAAAATGAATATTGTGTGAAGCCTAGCCTATGGCGGGCTAAGTAAAAGGAAGAAGAAGAACGTAGACTGATCTACATCTACACGTAATATGATAATAGCATTAAATTTCGCTATATACAAGCAATAAGTTTAGTAAATGATCATGTAAACGTGCGTCTCCCCATTCCTTCTCCCCCATAAAGACTAAAGCCTCTGTCTCAAATCGTTATATATGTACATAGACATATATTATACTAATACCCCTTTTTTACCGTATGTCTAATGTATTGTGTCCACCACCACATATGTGTATAGAGCTATAAGCAAGGGTTAGTTGACCCCCTCAGTACAAAAGAAGGCTAAAGCTCACTCAGTATTATGACGAGCCTTTGGAGATAAAAGAATGAAGAGAAGATGAATGGGATGGACCGTTCCAGCAATTTAACAGTTAGCCCCCACTTTTTTTCTGGGCTTGTTCAATACTACAAAATAAAAAAATTAAAATGTCATCCACACACACTCAAATCCTAGACACATGGCCTTTTTTTTGTTTCTTGAAATGTTATATATATTACAGTTATGGGTGAAACATTGAAATTTTTATCTCATTGTGGATTCTTTTTTATAATTTATTAAGTCTTTTTTTATAATAGTTGAGACTTTTTGAAAAAGTTTTTTTTTTTTTGAAAAAAACTAATACAGTTATTGCCACTCTGAGTTGTTTCTACTGGGAGTTGTTGGGTCAGGACAATTAAATTATGGACAAGAAAAAGGTGGAGATTTTCTAGTTGTTCATTTTATCTCACTTAATTTTTTATTGTGTATCTGTAGCCTTACAAAGATTGGATTCAGGTAGTCTGATTTGTACTGTGTGGGCTAGATTTTTGGGACTTTCTCTAGTACATAATATAACGTGTTGATTGTGTAAGGGAGCGTGGGTTGAATGGATAATTCAAAAGGGGGAAAGTTTTTTTGAACAAGTGTAAAATTTAATTTAGTCTTTAAAAATGTTTTAACTTAATTCTTGATATTATTACATATTTTTTGAGAAAACTTTCAATTGCATCTCACCCTTGCAACCGTATGCATGTTGCATGGGTTGCATGCATGGCAAAAAGAGGATTAGTTCACTGCAGTGAATAATTTGCAGAAGGTGTAGAGAGAAAGAGAGAGAGAGGAAATATAATTTTGGCGTTGATTGAAAAAGTTTAGTATCATGCTGAGTATTGATCTCTCAAAAGAGAAATGAGGACAGTTAAATTTTGTTCAAGAGAGAGAGAGAGAAAATCAGAAGAGACTTTTTCAACAGAGAAAAAGGTAGAGCAAAATTTCCTTCTCCAGACTACAAACTAATGGGAAAGAGTATTGCCCTACCGTTTGTTATAGAAAGAGAGAGAGAGAGAGAAGGAAAGAGAAAATGCAATGAAATTGAATAGATTTCAATAGTATTTTTTTTTCAAAAAAGAATTTCATATCTTATACATAAAATGAATCTTTCATTCCATATTTTGCATTGTTAGCAAGAGAGAGAGAGAGAGAGAGAGAGAGAGAAAGCGAAGGGTCTATAACAAAATTTCAATGGATTGAATTTAGACTTGATTTTTGGTACGAAAAAAAGAGAAAAAAAGAGAAAGCAGACAGACAAAAGAGAGAATAGAATAGTTTTGAGAAATATATATAAAAAAAATATGTTTGAAAATGAAAAAGCATCGAAGCCTTTAAAGTCTTTGGGTTATATCTGTATGGAAGCCATTGAATGGAAAAGGTCTCTCCCCTCTCTCTCTCTCGTAGGCTTTAACTTGTAAAATTAATGAAAAAACTTTTCTCATTTGAATTCAATAAATTTGACGTGATCTTCGTGGAAAAAAAGGGTTAACAAATTACAAATCGAACTGACATGATCAAATCTCCATTTGAAACCTCCTCGCTTCATTGACTCAAGGTGGTGGAGAGTACAATAAAAGTTTATATGTTCCTCACATTTTTTTCTCTTTTTTTTGTGTTTCTCTGCATAAAAAAAAACCTTGCCATTCCCCTACTTTCTCTTTCTCTCTGTTTAGTGTGGGGGATACGAGGAAAGTTTTTTATTTTTTTTTATTCTTTATTGTCGTTGCGTGTGTGTTACTCCTCAACACTCTGAGAACTCTTCTCTCCCCATTTCTCCCATCCATACACTCAATTCCCTTTCAATTAAATACAAGTGTAGACTATCCAGTCCATCAAATGGGATATTCAAATCTACTCAAGTTAAATGGCTCTTGCACCACGTGGAATTCATTTTTTTCTCTTACAATTTGTAATCCGAATAAGGAAAATCCAAGGCATCTACTTACTTACTTGGATTATGTACATACAATTTTGAGCCTTATTTAAGGCAACAATTTCTACTTTCTCGCATATGACACGTCAAGGAAATTCCCATCGAAACAGTCTGTTTCATTCTTTAAGGTAATGATGGCTATTCTCTCCCTTCCTTTCCCCATCTCCCCCTTCTTTCTCTTTTCATTTGGTGAAAGTGGAGAGTGGGGTGAGGTGAGTGAGGTTTTGAGAGTCAAGTCTTGAAATTTGAACCTTATTATTATTCCCAGTATAATTGCCTATAATTAATATATCTTTATCATTTCAAAAAAAATTAAATTGCTATTCTACAATCATTTGATCCCATGATTGTCACAATTAAAATAATGACACTTGCACAGATATTAAATAAAGGTTAATTTAACAATGAAAGATAATCACACTTATTAACTAATTTAAATAATAGAGCACTGTATAATCTACAAGTAAAAAAAGGAGGGAAAGTTGCAAAGTCATGGTATAAACTTTTGTGTTGACTTGGAGAGGAGTAAATTTTCAAGATTTCGTTTTTGGTGTGAGAGAATTTGTTGAGGGTAGTTATTTTTTTGTGTGTGATATAAAAAAAAAGGAGAGGAGGACTAAGTTTGGTGGGTTTGGGTTGGATGAGGAAGGTTGAGAGATATTGGAGGAGAATGGGTTTATGACATATCTTGACACAGGAGGGAAGTTGAGTGTGTAGTGAGAGGGATTTAAAAAACTCCTAGTTTTGAATAGAGACGAGGATGAAGTTAAGGGGAGGCTTACAAGTGGATTTGGCTAGAAAAGACCGCTCAGCCAATTTGTGATACTCTCCATGCAAATCACCCCTTCGTTTATTGCGACTTGTGTAGAAGCCTCCAGTCCAGTCGATAGCACATAGAATGCATCTGCATCTTCTTCCACTTTCTCCATCATGGCAAAACACGCTCTTTTGTGTGCTTGTTATACATAGCAGGCTGTATAGTGTATATAAACCTCATGACTTTCTCTAGCTTTCTTTTTACACTCAAATTTTATGCTTATATTCTATGTATACAATCAACCCCACACTATATTTAGTGTGTCTTTTTCAGTGGAAAAAAGAGGTCTAAACTTTTAAATTTCCATTTAAATACTTGTAACGCATGGCTTGTAAATGGACAGAAAATTCTACTTTCTCCTCTCCTTATTTCTCCTCTTGCTTTTTTTTCTGCTGAATCATCTGATTTTAAAAATCCTTTACATTTTCATGCCAAGTCCAAAAAAAATTTCTTATTCTTTGTTGCTGTTGATCTCGTACTCTCTCTTGCTTTCTCTCGTGTTGTACTTTTATTTTTATTCATGGAGAATGGAGAAAATAGAGACTGGGAGTTGGATTTAAATGAGTATTTGACTGAAATATTTGTGGCTGTGGCCATAGTTTGGAATGAAAGTTGAAATGGGTTTTTTTCTCCCATCTTTCCCTTTTCTCTCTCTTTGAAACCATATGGACAAACAAGGAATAATAATTTGCTCACATTAGCATAGGAATTCATAGGAAGAGACTGGGAGAAAGGTAATAAAAGTAGCTACATCCTTAACACACACACACACAGGCTTTTGACATCCCAACCATGTCAAAGTGTATAAAAGAAGAGGAGCGAGAAGTATTGCATTTGAATGAAGCCACCATAAATATAGCACATCATCTCTCTCTCTCTCTCTCTGAGTGTGTGACTGTGTGCATGTCCCAATCCGAATGTCCTCCTCAAGTTTCTACATCCAAGGGAAATCATTTGAAATTTGAATCTTGAAAACTGACTTTCTTTCCATTTCAACTCCCAACATTGTCTACAGTGTATTTGTCACCATATATATTTTTTTTGTATATTTATTTTTACACATAGAGACATGTACAATGAAATGAAATATAAAGACTTTTTCCTTTTTTTCTTGTGCAATGTACATTGCACAACCCTTGTCTGTGTCTTGTATTGGGAAATCAATAATGAAAAAAAAATGTTGGAATTTCTTCTCCCCTCACTTTCTCTTTTCTTTTGTAAGTTGAAAAGGAAACACAACTGTTTTATCTTCCTCACCGTCGTCCTTGTCACTTGTCGTTATTTCGATAATTCACAATTGAATTTGGGAGTCTATATGCATTTCTATAATGTTGGCTCCACTTTCTCTTTTTTTAAAGTATTCATAGATGGAATCTCAACTTGTAGAAGGATGAGGAAGAAAAAAGAATGAGAATTTTTGCATATGGGTACAATGTCCTCGATTATCTTGAAGGGTCCCAAAGCCCACAGTCATCCTTTTGTACAGGCGTGTGTGTGTATATATATTTTACGAATGACGACTACCTCCTTTTCTCTTTTAACCTTTGTACAGACTTTAGAGAGAGAGAGGGAGAAAAATAAATTTCGTTTGTCTCTCATCCTCATCCTTTCCGTCACTTTCCTTGACTTTCTCCTTGTCTGTCTGTTCCAGCCAAGTGACAAGCTATTGAGCTTTTCTCTTGGTGTGTCCTTACTCCCTTAGACAAGGAATGAAGATAGAGGAGAATGAGAGATGATACGTTGACTTGGTACAAAGCTTTATGCAGGCATGCATATCCTCTCACATGCCTAACCCTACATTTCATTTTCTCATCAAAGCCCATTCATCTCCACCAAAGGACGAGGAACATTCAACACCATATTGAATTCAATGCTTATTGAAAACTTTCTCTCCCTTCTTTCTCTGGCTACTCCTTTTCTTCACCCTTCCCCCCCCCCTCTCTCTCTCTCTGTCTGTCTGTCTCAAATAGAAAAGGCAAACTCTCAATATGTGAATCTTCCCATATGTCTGTCGAACTCCCAACAGGGATTTTTTTTGGGGGGGAACCCCTTGAATTACTTTCACCAGCAAAGTGAGAAGAGAGATGAACTTCAGATAAAAGATTATGTCTCAAAGCTCAAGGAAAACCAACTTGTCTTATTGTAAACTTGACACCTTCATCGACATGAACTTCATCTCAATTTCATAGCGGCATTTATTTTCCATTTATTTTTTTTTCTGCCCTTCAATTTTCTCTCCTTTTTTTCACCAAAAGTCTGAGAGTAGCTGTGTTGAAAATGTGGTTCAATTTTCTCCCTCTCTTGTGTTGATATGTGGTGGATGTAGATGAAATGGGGATTGGCTACAATTTGAAATTTCATTAATCAAAATAAAATACTTTCTCTATTTTTTTGAGAAATATCAAAGGCTGACGTGGAAGTATTTCAAATTTTGATAGACTCTTGAAATATTTCATTTTATATTTTTTTGGTAAAAGTCTCAATATGTGGACTAGACTAGGTAGAGTACGTGCGTGAATGGATGGAGTTGGAGATTACAAGTGGAGGCATATGAGAGAGTGTAGAGTGTCATCTGCTAAATCTTGCCAATAGCAAGTATCATGTAATAAACTAAATGGGTTCTCTTGGGCAAGTTTTTGGGTGGGTTGACGGTACAGTAAAATCATGTATCATCCTTCAAGATGATCCTTGTTTCAAAAAGATTATAAATGAAAAGCTGTGTACTCTTTAACTTTCTCTCTCTCTCTCCAAAATGAAAGGAGTGAGCATGTCCCCCCCTCTCTCTCTCTCTCTGCGTGCTTTTTGGAGAAAGGAAAAGAGTACAAAAGCTGGCTTGAGGGATGATACAGTGAAATATTGACATTGAAAAGTGGAAATTTTCGTTCAAAGAAAGAGAAAGGGTGAGGAATTAATTATACAAATGGAAACAAAAGATATTTGCTACTTCCAACGGCAATTTTGACTGACAGTTCAAGTCAACGAAGAAAAGGAAGGGAGAGAAAGTCTACAGAATATTTTACACTGCAAACACTCTTTGTATAAATTTAAATCCTCGTGACAAATTGTCAAGCCCTTCAATTTTTTTAAATTCTTGTCCATTTTACTTTCTCATTTCTTTACCAAAAAATAAATCATTTATCTTCACCTTCCCCTTCAATAAAGAGCTTTCTCTTTGTACAAAAAATGAATAAAATTTAGTTAATTTTCAATACAAAATACACAAAATTAAAATTCTCAATTTCATCAAGTAATTGAAAATTGACACTGCCAACAAGAATAGGGAAAATAAGGTTTATTAAATTTTATAAAGTTTACTTGGTACGTAGACTGTTATAGTGTTAGTGAAAGGGTATAAATAAATTTAGAATTTAGTGAAAGTCTCTCTCTCTCTCATGCCATGCTCATGCTGTTGGGGTTGAATCTTCAATGTTTATAAAATGAATGCTGTCCACTATGCCTTGAGCTTGACTTTGTATGTATTTTATGTGTAATAATATCACATGACGTCAAACTCAGCTCTAGTCCATTAAATCCTTTCAAATTTCCGGAACACAAATAGTAAATGCTGGGCTACGACTAAAAGTAACAGATGCTTTCTCCTCTCTCTCTATACATACATATGGATTTAGTTATAAATTTCTCCTTGAGGCTTCTTCCACAAGTACATGATATTTGTATAGATACAAAACTACAACTATGGGGCTTGATGAAAATGCAATTTCTAGTCAACTTGGTTTGTCCTCATGTTAGTAGAAGCTCTTGTCATTCTCATGGTTTCCTTGTTTGTCCTCGTACTCTTTGCCCTCTCTCTGTTGTATCAGTACACTCACCTTTCCTACAGAGAGTGGGAGAAAATGACGAGGACGTTCAATCTGGCACAACACAAACAAGCCAAGCCAAAGATTTTGTAGAATGGGTCCCTTACTTTATGTCACGATGACGCTTCGACACTACTTATTATGTACACTTGGTTAATGCATAGAGAGTGTGGAGACAGACAAACATTAAACTATAGACAAGAATTCTTATGTAGAACAACATCCAATGTTATAAAATCTCTCTCATGTATTTCAATGGAAAGGGAACCCATCTGCCTATCAACTTTGGTGGAATTCTTATCAGTATATCGTTCGCCTACACCTCTTCCCTCTCTCTCAACTCTTTTTTAAGAGGAACAAGAAAGAGCTCTTAAATTTTTATTACAAAATCCTTTTTATTCTATAATAAACCAAGACCTCCCTCTCTCTCTCTCCTCATTCTTTGTATAAATTCGTTTTGGGGACTTTGGTGGTAACTTTATCGTTCAAGGTGGTGGGTTACCTACGTTGTTCCTTAAATCACTTTTACAAAAACTTTTTTTTTGAGAGAGAGAGAGAGATTCCATAGCTTGAAGAGAAATTTAACGAATATTTCATCGGCACTTTCTTCCCAAAAAAAAATTCCTCCATCCTTTTCCTGTCTCATTCTTGTGGAGAGTTTTTTTTGGTTTTGTTTTCTTTGGTAATGAGAAAAATCTTTGAGATTTTTTCCCTTTTATAAGCTTTCACCCTTTATGAAAACATTGTGGGTGGAAGAAAATGTTTGGATGAGAGTTTATTGGAAATGTGAAAAATTTATTTTTCAACTTGTGTTCTCTCCCTTGACTCTTGAAGAAAAAAAAATTCTTCATCATCGAGGAAATGTCAACAGCCGCCAGATTCATCTCCGCTTTCTCTTTCCTTTCCCTTCCCATTTTTTTCTCTCTCTTGAGTTTGAGTTTGTTCTCTCTCTCTCTCTCTCTCTCTCTATGAGTCTACAAAGGCTGTTGCATACCGACAGCTTTCCATGAGTAATTTATACCTTGAGCCTTTAACCTAATATTGTACAAAATTGTGTAGGTATGTACTTTATATGTATAATGATAGAGAAAGGAATATAGACGAAGAAATTTATTTATATAGGAGAAAAAAAAACTAAATTACAAATTATAAGGGAGGGACAAGAAATGAATTTTTAACAACAGATTTTATTTATTAAGGACATGATTGTAATTTAGATGAAAAACTTTTTTTTTTAAGAAAATAACTTTTAAAAAAGTACTCATGCACTCTTCCGCTCCCCTCCTCACTTTCACTTCCATCTTTTTTTCCTGTTCCCGTTCCTCCTTAGATTTTATAATAAGGATTGAGGCGGGAGTAAACTTGTTAATTTTTCTTCTTGTTCGTCTACTTCTTTTTTCACTTGTTAATTTTCTTGCGATTCATAGACTCTTCTCATGTAAATTGGCTGAAAGATGCTGAATGGAGGAGAATGTAATATACTGACTTACTCACAAGGCATACTAATCATTTTTCTTGAGGAGAGAGAGAGAGACGACTGCACAGTGTGATAAGGTCCTCTAGCCTTAAACTAGACTTAACTTTTAAAGCTGTACAATCTTTTGATAGCTTTTCTTCTTCAAATCAGCTTTTTACAGACGCACCCACCCTTTTCTCCACTCATGCTGATGCTCCTCCATCCTCACGCTTACGCTCAGTAGATACACAGCCCCAATTTTCTCAACAAAAAAGAATTTGTAGCTTCAAAAATATTTTCACTTGTGTGAAAAAAAACTCTCCCTCCCCCTCCTCACCCCTCTCTCTCTGCTTAACTCTTTTCTATAAGAGGAGAATGGAGAAAAAAGGCGGACGTGCTGGAGTTAAAATGAGTGTTGGCTTGTACATGAATAGATTGATGCATCTCACAAGTAAGATCATATGTAGCTTTCTCCTCCTTCCGGAGAAATACTTTACATTTTCATAGATAAAACATTTATTATATATCCAACGTGTCAAGTTGAGCAAGCATAATAATCGCCAGGAATAAAGATGAATTGTCTCTCTTGGTGAAAGCTTTCTATATTTGAAATTTAAACGGGTATTGGGAATCATGGAGAAATGTGTTTTGTGTTTTATAAAAAAAGCCAGAAAAAAATTGTATCGTAGAAACATGCATGAAGCTGCTTTCACAATTCACAAAAAAATGGAGGGGGGAAAGTGCTTGGAGGAGTGATGGCTGACTTTTGTGTGTGTTTGGAACAAGAAGACAAGACAAGTGTATGGGTAAGATTAGAGACAATGAAAACCAATTCATCATGTAAGTAAGTACGTCATAGAGAGAGAGACTCAAGTCGGAAGCCAGCGAGCATGCATTGGAGCTGCCTTTGCTCTCAGTAAAAATCTCTGGGCCTTGGTCTCTCTCTGTCTACATGGAAAATGTATGTTTTATGTGAGGAAAAGACTCATGTAAGAATAGTGAAATTTACATGGAAGAGGGCTTATAGGAAAAAGAGGCACAGACTGTGCAGAACGATGATGCTGATGATAAGATATCAGAGAGCATCTGGAATCGGGAGCTTTGAGAAGAAATTCCCAGATTTCTCATGCCTCCCACGAGTTCTATTCACAAAGTCCAAGCATATAAATCTCTTTTTATTATACAGACCAAATCAGCATCATTAAAATGTATTCGGCATCGATTCCCTCCTCTTCCTCTTCTTTTTCTCCTTGTTTTTACATTCTCAAACGAAATTCTTTCTTTATATCATATTACACTAGAACCATTTTATAATGGATTGGAATGAGATAAAACTAAAGTTCAATCTCTTTTTTTCTATTGGTCACTTTTATCTCAAAATGGAGACGTTAATTTGTAATCAAATTGTTTATTATTCAACTGACTAATTAACAAAAAAAATTGAAAGGTCAATTCTTCATGAGGAGGTTTAGAGATTTTTAACTCGGAAATGAACTACAATAAACTGCAACATAGTTGAAATTTTTCAGTGTTGTTTGTCCATTTCATCCATCCGGACAAAATGGATGGATGAAATGGACAAAATTGGACAAAATTGAGTCAA